>JAHZMV010000243.1:0-16591 GCA_027743765.1 Coecobrya sp. COE2
AGTGGCTTACAGCTTGCTAAGTAGGATGGTGAAAAGAGCAGTCACAACAACAACACAAAAGGTGTCCAAACCGAATGAAAGAACCGAGAAAAATACGACCAAATACAAAAGTATAGGGTGACTTCTATATAATTTTACACAATTGCATAGAAGAGTTAACTAGAAATCAATGCGAAAAAATGTGTGCATGTGTGTGATGATGTGACAGATGACACAACCAAAGCAGCCCACATTCAACATTCCTGTTTTTTCTACACAGTCACTCAATCAGTTAGAGGAAACATTATAATTTGTTGGGAGAAAAGAGTTAAACAAGCAGGAGGAACGAAATGTTACTGTGGTACACAGTAAAGAAACCAAACCACAACTTGATCAGGATTCAGGATGACATCACCATCACATGCCTAATTGCATACTGCATTGCAATTGCCACTTCATTGTTGTGTTTCGTTCCCCCAAATCCATAAACATAGCGGTTCGCTGGTAATAAAAAGAGAATCCATGTCACCCGTCTATTCCTTTTTACATCCGAAACTAAACCACACAATAAAAAATTTGCACATTAGCATAATCGTTCTGTCAACATCAACAACAACTCTAGCAACACAGCTTTATCGTCACAACAAATAAGAGTAACAATGAGAGAGAGAAGAGAACGAGATAATATGATATTGTAATATTGCACACCGAGAGAACACATGTAAGAACACAATGTTCATTTCATTATTTTTGATTCCGTTCGTTGTAATGAAGATCCTGTTAGGCATAATTTTATTCTCATCATCATTTTCTTCTTCTTGATCTTCCTCCCAAACTTTTGGTTTAGAGGTTCCCATGCATCAATTTTGGTGGAGCAGCTTATAACGTAGCGTCACTTCATGCTTAATCATCATCATGGAACATGACGTCTCAATGAAGAAAACTCACGACGAGGATGCGACAAAATCAAAATGCACACTGGTGCGATTAGCTCAAACAAAAGCATGCGTCATGACTCTGTGATTTTATTATTCAGCTACCCATTTACCGGGTCACCACAGTAAAACACTTTTTTCGCAATTACTTTTGCATTATCATTTTTCACGTCATAAATGTCATCCGAGGAGTAATGTCGTCGTAAAAAGCATATATCACACAGGAGACAACGTGCATTAAAGCAGCAATGACATTATAGAGATGGAGACAGCCAGGGGACAAGTTCAGTAGGGCGGATGTTACACTCACATTGGCCATCAACGTCATAACAAAAGGAAATCAAAGCCACAGGCACGTTATACGATTATGCCAATAGGTTAACATTGTGAAAGTACGACTAGGGGAGGAATCAATGGTGCATCATATGGAATGTCGATGATTATTTTCAGATAGATTTGAATTGAGCACTAAATGGGTTTAAAGACAACTGATCAATTTTCTGCAACATCAACACAGCCACCTCCTCGACAATGTGCACATTTTTTTATGTCGATGATTATTTTCAGATAGATTTGAATTGAGCACTAAATGGGTTTAAAGACAACTGATCAATTTTCTGCAACATCAACACAGCCACCTCCTCGACAATGTGCAAATTTTTTTGCATTTTCCCATCAATCAAATTCTGATTTTACTTTGAGAATGCTAAATGTGTGACGGGTATACACACATGCAAAGTACAAAAGATTGTACAGTAATGTATGTAAGACAGCAGTAAAACGACATGACGGTGCAATCCGCGATGGACAAAGGAAAACGATAGCCTCTTGTCGACTGTCGATCACTCTGCTCGTGAAACAGAAAAGCTGTCGATGATAAGATAGCAGCAACAGCACTCTGCCTTTCATTCTGTTTTAAATAGACAGAAAAGAAAGTGTACATTTGAATATCGATTTGCAGTGATAGCCATGTTGAAGGGGTTCAATAATTCATTCAAGTTCCCGTGTCGTTGTTAGCCTTGATTTCATCGTTTTTTTATCCGTGGAACTATTTGAATTAAATTATGAATAGGCTATATGTACTGCATTGCCAGAAAAATGACCATTTTAGTTACTTTGAAACCGAAATAATAGATAGGGACAATGTGAACGCAGGCAATGAAATTGTCAGTCGCTCATCTCATCAGTATCAAGATTTGCACAAGACAATGCAGCAAGAAGGCATTATCGATTCTGTGCGCTAATGTTATTCGTGGACTCTTCGGTACAACAAATGAGTTCTTTTTGCGAATCAATGAAAACGGCCCGTGTGGTAGGCATCTAACTTATCGACACAGTTTTTCGTCCACTGGTCCACTAACAATAAAGTGTGATCTTATTAGGCATCCGCATTACTTACATACTTTCCTACTAGCCGTTGAGCCTAAATTTAATTCCCACTGTGACGACTGGTGTCACGGACAGTCACTCTTTGTGATACGCTCTGTATGGTCATTTATTCTAAACAATATAATTTTCTCTTCTTTTCTTCTTTCAGCGTAGTTCGTGGGCATTAATGGAATGCTTTGATAATTAAAATGATGACTTTCTGGCTGTGAAAACAAAAGGTTGATGATGACTTTAATTGCATTTCAGTCGAGCGACGGGGAAGGGATCAAAGGAAGGCAAACTCATCATGAAATTAAGACTTTATTGTTTAAATCTTGGCCCAAATCCACGAAAACAAAAGCTGGATAAAAAATAAATGTCTGTACAACTAGTAGCCTGCTTTCTCTTTGCCATATACAATAATTGTAGGTAGATAGGTAGTATATCATGTACAGTATATGTATTTATGCGTAGTAGCTTGTTCCATTTTCTGTTACTTTATACCCATAAAACTTCCAAATGCTTAATTATCAGTATTATCAAGACAGTGGGTACCATGATTGCACGACAATAATTTTTACATTTTTTTTTGCTCGAGAAACTCCGTACCACTAAAGGTCATTGCTTTATTTTGTTAACACGCCATGCGTGGGGTCCCCATCACATCACATCCCTGCTTCCTTTCTGACCAAAGTAGTCATTTTGAAAATACTCAGCTATAATAATGCATCATAACAATAACACTGAATAAGTGCACTATTATTACTTGCCATTGTATTATGTTTTCTATTAGATAATCAAAATAACGCTCCTCTTCCTGCTACATTTTTACAAGTGTTCACACTCTCAACTCAAAAAATGACAATATTTTTTCTCTTCTTCTCTAAAAGTTTCATTCAATTCCTTCAAAATTGTACAAGTATGTCGAGCAAACGCGATGAAAAAAAAACTGAATAAGAAAGAGAAACGCACTAATTGTGCTCCACATTTTTTGAACTGTGCTGTTAATTACAAAAGAAGAAGGTAAGCTATTTTACGTGTGGTTTTACACGCTGCATTATCATAATAAATTAATAATACACTAATGTTTACAAGGAATATATGCAGTTCAGTAGCGTAATATTCGGGAAATTGGCTCAGTCAGTTTATGGTGCTGTGCATAAACTTTTTCACACATGCATGCTACAAGTATGCACACTACAACTTAATTTATTATGTGCTATGTAGTACATTTATATTTAGTTGAAGCATTTATTTCATTATATGAGAAATTCGACGAATGATGACAATCATTAGCAGCATATTGTATAACGATGCCTAAGAAAAACAAACGTGAGCTATTTTAAAAAATCTGGGAAACAATGCAGGAAGCTGCAGTACGGGAGGAAAGCAGTGAATTAAATAATAAGACATTATACGCTCAGTTGTTAATGTTATGACTTGTGGCTCTTTGTAATAGGAACATATGCGGAAATCAATTCAGTCTGAAACTTAACAAATGTATCATCATCACCTCTACACTTTTTCAAAACACATAGAAGCAGCAGAAGCGCAACATGATATTTTGATTATTTTGATGACTTTGTTAAAAACTTCAAGTTACAAGAAAAATGCAAAAACTACATAATACGTAATAACTACATATGCGATAGTGATAATAATGGACATGATGATTAGACAGATAGAAAAAGTTATACATTTTCCCATTCACTGCGCCTGCATGTCTAGTTTAAACAGTCGTTAATTTTAACAAAAAAAATTCAAAGTCGCAGCAGCGACGTCTTCTTCCTTTCATGTAATCTAAGAAAACAAACACAATTAACTTTGCCTTTTTTAAAAAATGTTCACCACCACCGGCAACACTAACAACGACATTCCCATCATTTTATGCTTTTTTTAAATGTCGAATGTATGAATGAGTATTATTGTACAGAGCATTGCACTTAAGAAAAAAACTTTATAATTATATCGATGAAAGTTTTTTCTTAAAGAAGAAAAAACACCGTCAAATGCTGGCTTGGACGATTAAATAAGTACTTGTAACAAATTGTGTCATCACATCATGATGACCATCGTTATCATCATCGACATATTCGAACGAATGCAGAAAGGAAAACGACAAAATCATAATTGCTCACAAAGTTCCTCTACGCGCTTTGCTTTTTTTCATATGACAATGACATGTCGTACATGTAACATGAAAAGAAGTTGTACGATGATTAAAGTTATAATCTGTGATTTCAAAATATATGTATGATTGTACGTGGTTAAGTTATTAACATATTATTATTGTCTCAATGGACTTTATTGTTTTTTTGAATGCGGAGAGGTCCCACAAATGATGACAGTGGGTGATGTGGTTACATACGCTATCACAAGCATGTATGTAATTGAGTAACTTGTACCTTGTCACTGCTTGTTTCGCTTTGTGAGAGGAGGACACTTTGATGTTTTGATCCGCTAATCGGAGAGATCATACAAGATATTTTCTCCTTTTTTGTAAAATTGCACAGATACACACGGCGAGTAGTAATCTCTCAATTGACAATTGTCAGTCACCAGTCAAACCATGTCACAAAAATATTAGCAGTTGTAGTCCACTATCGCATCAACAGAATCATCACATCATCAATGCAAGATTAACTAAGCAAACATGTATTTATATAATTTTTTGTTTGAAAGATGGTCACACACGTTAGGAGGCGACAGTTAATTCATTCACTCATTCATTCATAGGCGAGTAGTAATCTCTCAATTGACAATTGTCAGTCACCAGTCAAACCATGTCACAAAAATATTAGCAGTTGTAGTCCACCAGCATCAACAGAATCATCACATTATCAATGCAAGATTAACTAAGCAAATATGTATTTATATAATTTTTTGTTTGAAAGATGGTCACACACGTTAGGAGGCGACAGTTAATTCATTCACTCATTCATTCATTTTCATTCAACAAATAGTACTACAATAAAAATATAATTTATGCAGGTTGAAAGGCTTGTAGGGATGTATTATTATTTTGCCATTTGTACACTCCAATGTTTGCATATATTAAATCAACCAAAAATTCTCTTTTCTTCTTCTTTCTTGTTCTCTTCTAATGACAGGTCTGCACTAGAATATTAAAAATTGGAAAATTTACTTTCATGCTCATGTGATTCATGTGTATAGTGTGTGTGCATTTTTAGTTTGAGAAGTCGCACGATGCGGTGGTTAAAAAAAGCTTATTATGTAGTATATGTGCGTTGCGTTTGTGTTTATTTAATGAAATTTAATAGATGGGTTTTCGCTCACTAAAGAACCCCATCATTCATCATTATTCACTTCCACGTTACGTACATATGACGAAGACCATGTTCATTTCCTTTAATGTCCACCTTATTTTGAATCATAGATTAGCGCATGATGGCTTGATAGTTTGATGTTTGGCTTCATTAATGATTTCTCTTATTAGTGCGACCATTATTACTAGAAGTACTAATCACAGGCCTGACGTGATACTAAAAGTAAATGAATTATGATACTATATTGTTCAGTAACATCGGTGCAGTGGTTAATTTGGTATTTTGTATGGAAAAGGACTGCGGTGGCCGTTGTATAATTTTTGCTAATATATGCAGGCAAGCACATGTTGGGATGTACATCATTTTTTATTTTTGGTTTCAGAATTTTAAAAAATGAGAGAGATAAAGGTGTAGTAAATGAATAGATACATCAAAAAATCAGATACACAAACTTAATTACAAAAATCATGGGAACTTGTTACTGAAGTGAGATGAGCAAGCTTGTCCTCAGGATCATGATAATGATGACGAGAGTACCTGCCTGCCACGCAAGTCAACTTGTCTCTGGTTTTCTTCTGGCCCTACTGCTCCTTACACGAATTTAGCATTAAAAGCTTAAAGCCACAACACCGTCACGTACATACGTCCACTTCTTCTTCGTCTACGTTTAGTCTGGTAGTCCACCATGTACCTTTTTAATACGATAATGATGAAAAGATGAAATGAATTGATGTTTCCTCTTTTTATGCAACATCTAGCCTCTTACAAAGCAACAGCGAGATTTTTGTGTACTAAACAGCGGTGGCAGTTTCTTACATTAAAAATTACTTGTAAATTATGTTGTGTTTATATCTATATTACCTTACATTACTACCTTATTAGCCGGTCATGTTGTTGATGCTGATGTTCATTTGTTCATACGGCTCTCGAAAAATAATCGTGGGAAAACTTAGATTTCGAGAGGGGAAACAAGTGAAGCTTCTACTCTTTGACAAGTCACACTCTTCTAACTCAGCAGCAACCGTTGGGGATATTAGGATACGATATTCTCATGTAATAACTAATACATATAAGCTCTGCTTGCAACAACCAGGAGCACTTCCTCTAAGGAACAAGAGTGAAACAAAATGGATTGTTACAGGTGGGCACTCTTCATCTACTATTCTTGTTCAACATATTCAATACACTGTTGATTCCGTGCAGCTTACTACGAAAAACCAGAAAAAAACTACACACACACACATGTAATTGTTCCCAACATCCTGTCTGCTTTGGCCACAGGGCCCTTTATGTCATAAGCAACGAACCAAAACGATAATAAGAAGGGCTACTACTACTACCCATTCAGTTTAAGAACTGACAACTGAATATTTTTTTACCGAATATGTTTCGCTTTTTTTAGGAAATTGTGTTCAAAACTGCAAAAAAAAAATTACCCCCAATTGAGAAGCGGTAGAAGGTTAATGGCCAAAAGACACGTTGATTATTATGGAACAGAATAATCTGAGGAAATAATGCAGAAAAAATGTTGTAAAAATATAACATGGAGCTAAATGATGATAAGACATACAACCTCATTATTTTTGCTATATTTCAAAAGAGAAAATGTTTGGAAGATACACCTGCAGCAATTCTATATATTACGTTACGTTTTTATGTAACATTACATTACCATAATATGCCATTGTGTTTTTTTACAAATAAATGATTTTTGTCAAGGATCCAGAAAATCCAAGAACTTAGAAACATCACCACATGGAGCATTACTGCCAAAGAATATTCCCAGCGTCGAGCGCCAAACAAGCAAATCGTGAACTGTTCATCGTCATTATGATCATCATGTGTTCATAAAAATCCATCTTATCTCATCGTAATCCCCCATTTATTTCTATAACAAGCACAATAAGCGAAACAATATTAACTGTAGCGAAGGAGGAGGCGTACAAGTCATATTGTAATGGAGTGAAATGAAAACGAAGCAAAGCGAGAAAAACACTTTCTCACAATGAGCCCTTATTTTCTTCATGGACAGAAGAATAGATGCCACAAAAACCATGCCTGTCTGTCTCTTCATTGTACTTTTTGTGTAGGTATATGACTTGCATAAATCACAATAAAGCAACAATAGAACATCACGCAGCATATCACAGTGTACAGCATACACAAAGAAAACAACGCAAAAACTCTAACAAAAAAGGTCGACCAATTCCGTTGATTTTCTTGGCTTTTGCCTGTGGAAATAATCATTTTCTCTGACTTTTGGAACATGGTATTAGAAATGGACATAAAGCACAACATATCGTAACAACACATTCAATTTCTTACATAACAAAAAGAATGAGTACAAGAATAGAAGCAATGATTATTATGATGGTAATGTAGTAAATGTACCATCCACCAATAGCAGCAGAAGAGTGCAACGATACGGAGAAGATGTACAAAAACATTTCTCAAGTGAAGTGATCAATAATCACAATCAGCTAATAATAAAAAGTAACAATGACATCGGTCAGAACGTGTAGAAGAAAAAGAAGAATAGAGAAAATGAACAATGATTCATCCGATGATTTCTGCTTGCTGACTGACGACGATAAAATCACAATGTAGAGCTGATACAGTAAAGGTGATTGCTTTTGTGCCGGGTAAGCATATAGGTATCCGTCTTTCGATTTGATTCTAATTCTTTTAGTCCAGCACCTGAAGACGGTAACAGCTTTTGGGTAACGACAAGCGAAAGGGCAGAACGTGTAACCTTACATGGCATATCATTATCATCAAACTCATCATAAGAATTTCTTGAGCTCTAGAAATTTCTCTTTCTCTCAGGCCTCTCTGCTTACCCTTGCACTAGCCAAATATTTTTTTTGCGAAAAATAAAATTTATGTAAAACTTTTTCGCAATCTTTGTTCGTGGAAAAGAATATAATAAAAAGTAAGATTATGATCTCTCCGTATTAAGTTTGCTATCTTTCCTTTCATGACTAAGAATGCAAATGTTAAATTTCACTTTTTGTTTATTTGAAGAGATCAAAATCAGAGTAAACGAGTGAGCAATGAACATTTATGACTATGCATTAGGAGCAAACGAAGCAAAGTCAGACAAGCAGACAGAATCCAGGTACACACATAGGTTAGTTATCTACCATTAAATGCTCAGGGTCACCTTTTTGTTTTTGTGTTGTCTCACGAATGTGCATGGATTTAGCTTATTTCTGTATCATGCAACAAAATTTCCTCTGAAATTTGTACATAATATACATGCACATTGTGTATGCAGTTTAGTGGAAATGTGTACGGCTGGTTGGCGCTAAACGGACCGAGAGGGCCACACGGTCATGATGACGATGACTGCGTGGGACTAAGACTAATGATGAGTCAAGCATAAGGATAATCCTTGGCTCAAGTCAACTTAACTTGAGCTACTGGTAATGATGATGGTATAAGGACATAATGAAGAGTGAAAGTTCTCTCTGCTTCTATTTGTAGCATGTAGTTTTAAGTTTATTGTACTGGCCCGAAGTTGAAACACGTGAAACGGACGATGTTCCAAGGATTCTGAATGATGGGACGATGAAAAATATGAGCCCATTAGTTAATAAAATCGTATATGCACATACCATATAGTTATCCACAATAATTATTATTATACACATGAAGATGATAAGGACCAAAGATAAGAGGAAACATTCATGTCGGACCCCAGTTGGTTTTGTGTGCCGTGCTGTGTTCGTGTAAATAGTAAAATTGTATATTTTTTCTTTTCATGATCACGAAGACGTTGGATGGGAGTCAACAAAGAGGAGCGCTATCTTCAATGCAGAAAATGCAAGCGTTAAAGATGAAACAAAAATAATCTTGTGAATTTTTATTGCGTACTACAACGTACCTTGTTGAAAAATTCCCCACTTGAGTGCCCACATTATTATACCATTGGCAGCACCCACAAGCCATCATCCTTTGAGTGCTAACATTTATTACCACATTTGAAAAAACATCGAAAGGGCATTACATATCATACACGTTACTTAACATCTCAGCAAGCAAACAAGGAAGATGAGTTGAATGTTTTTTGGGCTGTTGCATTTTTTCTGATTCCTGCTCTTGTGTAGGTACATATATTTGCGTATATCCTTTTCTTAATCTTTTATTCCATTTTTAGCTCATTACAAAGGATTAGAATCCCAAGAATTGCTTTTTAGTTCATGACGACATCCGCAATAGCACGTTTTATTGGGATTAGGATGTTCTGATGAATTTGTGGAGAGATCAAGATTTTCAGGATCTTTGCTTGAGCACACAATTGGCCAAGGTCAAAATTGGAACAGAAACGGCAGCTGCGGAAAAATGGCTTTTTTTGCAAAGTTCTCGTTAAGAGCAGATGAGTTTGAAGAAGCCATAAAACTGTTGGATTTATGACTGCTAACTACTTCTGGAAGTTGTTTAGTGTAATCTCCAGACAAACTTAACTGTGGCTGCGACAAAATTACTACAATTATGTATACAACGTATGTCCTGTATCCTGGATTGGATTATCTATAACTATTACGCGTTAGCTAAATAAACTGTTCATTCCAAACACAATCTGCAATAATCCTTGTGAACCTATTTATCTCTTTTGAAGCAAAAAAAAATTCTTATCAACTCAATTCATTTTTTCGCATTAAATGTTAGCCGTAACGTAATAGCAATTACGTCAATTTTCCCCATTCGGATACAAAAAGTCATCAACAGAACGATTAAGCTAACATCGAAAATATGTCATCAGAAAAATATTTTTATGAGTTATTGGATGAATTAAGACATTCAGACGGTGAAGCGCCTTGCGGTAAGCGATGAACCTTCTTATCTTACACACTAAATAATATTATAGAACGGTCATCCATTTTACTGTATCACATCACAAACAACCGCTGCTGCCATTAATCATCAAAACTGTGCCAATTAAGCAATGCCAAACAATGTTTGTAGCCATCGCCATTATATCATATCATCTCTTCATTTTCTAGGACCACACCATAACTCTACCATCGTCTATTGAGCTCCATTTCATCATTACAGACACCACCATTCTCATGATCCACACTATTTTTTATAGTTAATCAAGCCGTTTTCAACATTAGCAAAAAAACTTATTTTTTTGCAAAACTCAACAAACCTGAAACATAATGCTACCTTCAGCCATACAACTTTTGTAAATGTTTCTTACAGAAAGTGAATGAGGCTAAAAGTAAGCCAATCAAACACGAGGAAATCCGCGAATATATGAAAGTTACTTTGAGGAGGAACTTACAATTACTGCTTGAATTTGCAAGATTTTTTTATAAATGGAAATAATTTTTGTGACTTGCTTTCTTGGAAAAAAATTAATATTGAAAGGGACATACCATAAATATTCATAAAATTATAATAGTGTTTCTTCTGAAATGAATATGCATATTCACGTCTGTCTTATAGGTAATCTATAATAATGGCACATATACATCATCATTTAGAAAAGTTAATTGAATTAGATAAGTATACTCAATCCCTTCATCAACAACATTATCTATCTATCCATCCATCCGTTTGATTGTCTACCTTGTGTGTGTCAGTGTCCGTTCGTAGTTCGTGAGTCTTTTGACAGAGAAAAATGCAAAAAATAAAAATGCTCACAATAAAGTGGATATTGCGTAATAACATACCTTTGGCTCGTCTGAACATATATCATCACGTCTGTCAAAAAACTAAGATATTTTTTTCATTCCCCGGTTGTTTTTTTTTGGCAGTGTAGTATCGCGTGCGTGCTTTTTTCAACCATGATACCATGAATCTGAGCAAAGTCTACTCATCTGTCATTGCAATTGACAATTACACACTTACCAGCGCAGCGTGCTGGTATGCCATGTACCTTTTATCCTCAAGTTGGACACGATAAGACGATGATACTGATGGAGGATAACAACGTGTGAAGAACGAACTCATTGAGTTGTTCAATCAACTAATCTCAGTAACAAAAGATGATAGTATATCATGCGGTAATAGAAACGTAACATAAAGTATTTTATAAGTTTTAGATCAAAACCATTTTTAGAAGGACTTGTCCTGGTCCTGTCTCCCCAAAAGAATGAACAACGCACGCATGAACATAGTTGAATCTATCAGTGAACTTCGTCTCTTTTTTCAATCTTTATTTTTTAGCTTTAAAGTTGAGTGAATAATTGGCGTTTTGCAAAAGTAGGTAAAAGCTATCATCTTTCAACTCAAGTGAAATAAATCTAACATGGCATGGCTTACCAATGGCATAAAGCACGCTAAATACAACACGAATCATCATCGTCATCAAGAACAACTTGTGTACATTTTTTACACCTTGCTGCAACAAGTTGCATAAGTAGGCATATCATCATGATCATCATCTGCAACATAGATACATGCATTTTCCACAGAGAAATACAAAAAAATGATGACTATGCGATAGATGACCAGTTATTGTAAAGTTATTATGATGGTGATGTGTGTAAGCAAAACCAAAAGGAAGAAGAAGGGGGATGAGAAAAAGAATAAAAAAGTGGAGGAACCACTTGCTCATTTTTATATAAAAATCATAATCGTGGTGGCACTAAGCCGTGTACATACTGGCACATAATAGCTTTATCATCAGTCGATTACCTATTACATTTGACTACTTTTCTATAAAAATCCAATAACAAATTTGCAATACTACCACTCAACTCTCCTNAGTTATTATGATGGTGATGTGTAAGCAAAACCAAAAGGAAGAAGAAGGGGGATGAGAAAAAGAATAAAAAAGTGGAGGAACCACTTGCTCATTTTTATATAAAAATCATAATCGTCATAATCGTGGTGGCACTAAGCCGTGTACATACTGGCACATAATAGCTTTATCATCAGACGATTACCTATTACATTTGACTACTTTTCTATAAAAATCCAATAACAAATTTGCAATACTACCACTCAACTCTCCTGATGATTATGATGATCACATCCTCCACCATCATCGTCGAAATCATAAGGACTTACTTATTGAACCAGTGACCGACCGATATTATGATGATGATCACTTTACAATATTTACAATTTTAAAGCGATTGCATAGCATTGCAACAGTTTTTTTTGTACCAGAGAAAGATTTATGTATGTCAAAAATGTAAGCTATCGGTGATGCAGGCACAAAAACTAAAACTCATCACAAAAGAGAGTCCTCCATTTCAAACATTCATAAAAAATTAGGTAACACCAGTACCACTAACATCTCCACAATTTCCTACTGATTGAATACATCAACATGATTTTTTGATAGTTGATAGTAAAAAATATTTCTTTTCATTTAGCATTTCAAGTAAAGTTGGAGAATGAGGCTATAAAAAATATTACTCTCTTTTGATGTTATTACTTATGATGTGTGTGCATAAATGTGTTATTTTCATTGTGATGATAATTTTCTTTAGAAATAACAAGCACAGAGAATAGGAAAAAGGTGTGATACGATATGCGATATTGCGTGAGTGTGCTTTATACGTTTGTTCTTGACAGAAGGGAACATGCNCTATATAAAAATATTACTCTCTTTTGATGTTATTACTTATGATGTGTGTGCATAAATGTGTTATTTTCATTGTGATGATAATTTTCTTTAGAAATAACAAGCACATAGAGAATAGGAAAAAGGTGTGATACGATATGCGATATTGCGTGAGTGTGCTTTATACGTTTGTTCTTGACAGAAGGGAACACGCTGAATGATCATAATCATAATTTTTTTTAGGTGTAGTAGTTTCATTTCTCTTCTTACGTCATATTTGTATGTTTGTGTGCGCATGAGTAAATAGTAGTGAGTGTCATGTAAATGATAAGGATGCAATTCAATGATGCACTTTTACTGCTTTACATGTTCTTGTAAATATGCACACACTACTACCTCTGCCTACATAATTCTTTTCAATGGGCTAGGTTACTAGAAAAGATGTTGGTTTTGCTTTTGATTATGTTGCATTATCATTATAATATTCACTTATTTGCATTCATTCGGCAAGTTAAATGATCATAATAATGATCTTACATTTTAATGTAGTTGTTGCTGCTGCTGCTCCAAGCACACACAATCCCAACATTTAAAATCTATTTGTTTGTCCGTGGCCGTTTTTCATTGTTGTTTTACTATTATGTTGTTGGTCGCGCAATAAAAAATATATGTTTTGCAATCCCTCTAGAGAGAAGAATAAAATATTCACAGTGATTGTTGTCTTTGTCATTTAATGATTTGTTGACACTTTGGATACACATTTTTTAATTTTTTGTCTTGGGCAGAAATTACAGAGTGAGCGTAGCGTAATAAAGTACCGAATAAACATAATTATGGTGATATCTGATGAATGGGAAAAGGGAGTTGACTAAAAATTGCTAAATTATGTGTAGGCCGATGATGATTTTTTATGTCTTAAGTTTATGAATGAATGCACATGTATAAGAATTGTATTGCATCAGAAGCTGTTGATGATTATCGTTATTGAGATGATGATAATGATGGAGTGTTTCAAAGGTCACATTCCGTGTTATTGTTTTTTGTATTTATGGTAGTAAAAAAGATACAGTAGTCGTAGTCGTAAAGTAAAAATGAAGGCTTACCTTGTTTGAAAAATGATTTGATTTCTGCCCCATCTTGCCATGCGCCCAGGGCCAGCCCGAACAGGAGTATGTGAATTAACTGCTTCATGTTTAATGAATTGAAGGGGGTAGATTTACTGCTAGGTTTTGAAGATAAGTTGATCCAAAAATCAGCCAAAATGCAGGAAAGCCTTAACCAGTCAGTCTTAAGAGACTGTGGTACTCTTCTGATTTGTGTTCTGATTTGTTGATTTGATTGACTCTTCAGGAAGAAGTGCAAAATTCAATGAATGATGCGGTAGTGGTAATCCTAATGGCGTCCATGATCACTGATCAGCCTGTAAAATATCAAAATAAAATGCAAATAGAAATAAATAAATAACTCGCAATCAGTTTCCCGATTATCTATAGATAGTTCATTAAAGATGAAAAGCATTATTTAGTTAGCTGAGCATTTACAATTATTTTATCTTTTCTATTTCTGACTTTAGATTGAACACTTATTTACATTTTGCAAATAGCACAAAAAAAGTATTGGTAGAAAAATTACATCTCTCCAAAATTTTGCATATCGTAACAACTATCATAATCATATCAAAAACTGTCGGCAACCGCTTTTTTTAGCACTGAACTACCTCGTCATACACCAGCAATCCTCAAGCAGCTCGGCAATAAAGAATATTCGCCAAAAAAGAGCATACAACAACAATAATTGTGAAGACTACAATGATACATAAAAATGCAATAAGGAAAGATAAGCTCTTAAAGGTTAGTTTGGTCATGGATGCATAAGCACAGCAAACAAAATTTACTTTTGCAATTTACAGCAAAATAACAACACTTTACCATCTCATCTCCTTTTTTCTTTATAAGCATATCCTTTTGATTGCAATTTATGGGCCATGTAGTGGTGTTGGCAAATTTTACTTTTTATCCAGAGACATGTCAATAATGAATGAAGGCAATAAGCAATAAATTCACATCCCCGTCTTTTACCTTTCCATTTCATTTCATCAACTTTTCAAGGTGCACACTTATCTACCTACTTTGCAAACATCATCTTAATAAATTCTATCTATTGCATTTTTATCATCATTGCATATTTTACAAGTGTTGATAAAAAGCTTTTCATAACGTTCTATATTTGATTTGACATTATTACACCACCAGCGAAACAAGTTTGATGGCAAAATCTGATACTCTAATAGAGCCACAACGAATCAAGATCGAAGATACAAGAAAATTGACAACTTATGGCATGAATTACACCAGCCTTTTCCGTACTTAACCAGAAAAGATGGAGATTTAATTTTTAGATTATTTTATTTTTTCTCTGTCTGGTGTATGTACTCCAGGATTTATAACGTCATTATAAAAACCTTTACCATTTAAGGAGAATCATGAAGGAACGGCGACTCTAGAATTCCTAAACGTCAACATTTAAATTATAATTTTCTTTTGTTCTCTTGTAAACAGCATTATGGTTTGTTTGGACTTTTCCTATCAAAATTCAAATTATCACCGACGAACAGACTAAGGCGTTTGGCAGGTTGACAACTTTATGGATTATCCTTAATTTTTTACTGTGGTAAAATAATAATTGCTATTTATAATATTGGACTAGTGCCGACGACATCGTCGTAGCAGTTGGTAATATATATTATACCTACCAAGAGCACACTACAACCGTGTTGACTGTAACGCTTGACCATGAAGAAGGAAATAAGTGATTTGACATCTAAAGAGTTTTATGCATTTCAAGTTTAGTAGCTCTGCTGAAAATGAAAATTTGTAGCTTTGAGATTGGCAGTTGAGATTGTTGCGAAAATTTTTATGGAGGATGAAAGATAAAATTGTACAATGTTGCCTATTGGCTACTCATAAAGTATGTATATCTTTATTTGCATTAATGTGTTTTGTCCCATTTCATTTCCCTTTCTTGAAGCGTGATTGTAGTGATGTGTGGACATCTTTTGTTTCAACTTCAAGTGGTAACAAGGGTTCATAGAATCATAATTCACCAACGACATGCATATTTATGGGGATTATGAGCGTCCTATCAACACGTCTTATCTCACGATTCTTTTAGTGGCAGTGGCAATAGAGTCCTGTAATCGTATTCACACTTCACACTCAAGTGCTATAAAGCATGCAACAGTGGGGCAACTACTAGTACTACTGCTGGCGATGATAGCAGATAAATGGATAATCTAGTCACTTTTGTGTCGGATGATAAGAGCACTTTGAAATTTAAGCTTCTGCTTTATTGTTGCAAGTTCTTCTTCAGGCCATACAACTTTATCGTTTTGTGTTGTTGCAACAATTTCGCCTTGACAAAGCAGAGCATTCATTCAGATGATGATAATTGCACACATCACGACGACATTTTCTGTGATATGACACAGGAGGACGGAC
>JAHZMV010000244.1:0-15463 GCA_027743765.1 Coecobrya sp. COE2
AAGTACAATTAGAGTTAGTGTTGAGGGTAAATGTGTGAGACATCTTTCATTCGTGCATACTTATTCTAACACTCGCTGTTACTTTCTGATTCCAGCTTGCTGAAATGGTCAATTTGCACTTTCTAAGCCTATTGGAATCACTACTGGAATGCAATTCCAGTGTCTTCAGCAGATTATTGCCACTATGGAACCCTGTTTTGTATGCACATCATGGTCAGGTCAGTTCAATTTCTGCTTTTCATTGCGTTCCGACAAAGCTGTATTGCAAGGTTTATGCTGGTTGTGTAAGATGCACACTAAACTTTGTTCATTCATTTGTTCTTTTTTAAAATAGCTTCCAGCACACGTTCAAGTTCGTCTGCAAACATGTCTGGGGTACCCACCGCCCGATTTTGCGTTACAAGAAATAACGGGTACTACAAATAAGCCACGCAGAGAAATTGGTGCGCCCCAATCAGATGCAGTGGAGTTTCCATCACCTACGTGCGGCCCAATACATAATTTGTTACTGTTGAAATGGGTTCAACGGCTACAATTTAAAATGGGTCAGATTGAATTGCAATCGTCTGCAGCAACACAGTTTTATCCATTGTAAATCTTAGAAAATGGAGAGGACCTCACAGGTATAACACCCAAATGAAACGGTGCTACCACAAAATAGTATTATTATTATAATGTAATAGATACAGTATATTCTATGAAAGGTCGAAAGGTTATGTTATACCGGAATTATTATTAATATTATTACGTTCTCATTAGGTAGGTAGGTTTAGTTAGGTAGGATTGAATAAGGTTATACACCTTTTTCAATGGGGTAGGCAGGTAATTCCTAGTATTAATATTCTGTTGAATTTATGTTTTAATATTAAGATTGCATTTACCTGGGTTGGTGTCGGTTGCTTTCGTTCTAATTTTAGTATTTGTAATCCGAAGATTACAATACAAAAACTCGGGTTTCCGGTTGATCGTTTCAATTTTAGTATATGTAATCCGAAGATTACATTGAAAATTCTCGGGTTTCCGGTTGAGCGTTTCAATTTTGGGTTCAACCATTCTTGCGTTTAGGGTTCTTAGGTTTTGATCGTTTCAATTTTAGCGTATGTAATCCTAAGATTACAAATGCCCGGTAATTTGTAATTATAAGTTAGGCAGGAATTCGATCAGGCTAGAATTTTATTACTTGTAATAGTATGTACCATTTTTTGTCAAGGTTAGGCATTATACCAGTAGATATAATAGATTATCTCGCAGCGCAGATTAGCAAGTAAAAAGTTATAAGGGGTTGTATGTATATAATATTATGTAGTTTTTGTATTATATAAGAATTGATGTAATGTTAATTTTTTAATTAAAAATGCTATTATACAATTATCTACTACCTGGCGCATCATGCATTGAAAATCAAATCTATCGCTTTAATTAATAATTCAATAAAATCGTTATCAATGATTACTGCTGTAGTATGTTCCATTTATTCATTTCGATACGTCACAATCTTCCACTGCCAAATGTACAAACTAATACAAAATGTAATTTTACACAAATCTAAATTGTTTGAAAAAGTCCACAATCACGCACCCACATGGCCCATACAGCTCATTCTTATTATATCATTGTTGCATGCAACCGATATTATACACTTTAATTTTACGATATACATTCTTTAATTTCCCCATTTTAAACAAAAATATAGTTCTCATACCTCTTTTCAAAGTTATAATTCTATCATTAACTTATAAGTCATATTTCTAACGAAGCGAAAGAATTTCACAAAGACAAACTCTTGTATTCCTTAACTGAACTCACAATCGCAAAATATTTTCTTATTTCACGGCTAACAAATAATAGGAATAATTGTCTGCCCAAAATGTTTGCTGTTGTTTAAAAATGTGACAGGACAATAATATATTATATTAATATTTCAATAAAAAATATCGATACTTTTACTACAATGAGCTTGTATTTCTTTTGCTGTTTTTTTTCAGTTTCAATCGATTTAAACGCAAATTTGCAATCGACGTAAAAAATCAAGCTGAATAAACTTAAAAACTTTTACTTGTATGATTATCTTATAAATGAACATATAGTTTGCTTAATTTTGATACATTTAGGATTAGGCAGAGGATAGAAAGATTTTTACGAAAAGTCATAACTCATACGTAACTTAAAAGTTTACATACACATCTATTTCTAACTTTATAATTTGGGAATATTAATGCGTGTCTTAATGCATTCACACATAAAATATGTTTTACAAAATTGCGAGTAAATATATCGCTTTCATTATATATTTATAATATACTTTAGGAATATGTAAGGAAACGGTGTCCGCTTTATTAAGGTCAATGTCTTCCCCCTGGCTTTTGTCCACCTAACAAGTTACCCAAACCACCTCCACCTTGCNTCTATTTCTAACTGCATAATTTGGGAATATTAATGCGTGTCTTAATGCATTCACACATAAAATATGTTTTACAAAATTGCGAGTAAATATATCGCTTTCATTAGATATTTATAATATACTTTAGGAATATGTAAGGAAACGGTGTCCACTTTATTAAGGTCAATGTCTTCCCCCAGGCTTTTGTCCACCTAACAAGTTACCCAAACCACCTCCACCTTGCTGCAGCTGTCGCATAATGTTTTGAAGTCCATTCATTCCTCCTAATAGTTAAAAAATCATAAACTTTAAATAAGAAAGATTTTCAATTTTTAGCTTGAATAATGTTGCACGTCAAACGTACCCATTTGTTGAAAAACTCGAGGGTCCATCATTTTAGCCATTTGTTGATTGAGTTTTGCCATTTGTGTTTGATTAACATTTTTCGCCATATACACCACCCTTAAACAAGCCTTTAATTCCACCCATTTTCTTTACGACAGCAGCGAATTTAGTGTATTGGGTAAGGAGCTCTCTAACTTCTCGCTCTGTTACGCCAGAACCATAAGCAACTCTCAAAATCCTTCCAGGTTGTTTTGTGAATAATTTGGCACCATCTCGATTGTCCAGCTCTAAAAAATGCAAGAGATCATGATTAGTTGAAGCGTTAGGGAACCCCAGCACTGAAACAAGTTAGAAGAAGGAAAAAAATGAGTTACCTCCATCGTTCATACTATCCATTATGGTCATCAGCCTTTTCAATCTTGCCATTGATTCTTGCTCACTTCCTTTTCCAAGAAAGTCCTGGCTGAATCCAGGTATCATTCCCTACAAGATTTGATAACAAAGCCAATCAATTATTAGTTTACGATAAGATATTTTAAGTCAATTTTAGATCATTGACCGCAAGGGTTTAGCTAAACTTACCATTATCTGAGAAAACGGTCCCATTTTCATAATATTTTGAAATTGCTCATACATATCACGCAATGTAAAGTGGCCATGTTGTATTTTCTTAATTAATTCTTGGTTATCTTCTAGCTTAAGCTCTTCGACTTTTTCAACCAATCCTTCTATATCCCCCATTCCTAACAACTTGCTGATGAAAGGTTTGGTTTTAAACGGTTCCAGATCATCTATGTGTTCTCCAGTACCAATGAATATTACTGGACTTTGAGTTGCTGCCACACTGCATAAAACATAAAAAAATTAAACTTTTAATCTACATCCAGAGAGAATTGTCCAGATAAAAGTCATTACTTTCGTTTCTTTCACTTACGCACTGAGAGCACCACCACCTTTCGCGTGACCATCTAATTTTGTAATGATAACCGAACCGACATCTACTTTCTCTTTAAAGGCTCTTGCTTGGGATTCGCAAGCTTGACCTATAGTGGCATCCATCACGAATATAATGTTATCAGGGCTCTGAAAACGCAGACAAATTAATAAATTGTTAGAGTAGAGCAGATTGAAACTCAGCAAATCATAAGTCAACTGAAATATCAAGAAAACGTTGATTTATTCATACCACAGCATTTGCTTTGGTACAGGTGGTTGTTTTTCCAGAACCTTGCAATCCGACGAACATGATAACATTCACCCTAGCTTTCACAGGTTGGTACGCTTTTACACCTGGATCAACAAGCTAAAAATATTTCCCCATTAACTTCCATCCAACGATAACGCCTTGCTACAATTACTCTCAATAAACCCCATTGTGCAATATTCTTTCATTCTAAATACCTTAACCAATTCCTGAAAAACTGTCGTTTGGATCATTCTTCGTTTGTTAACTCCTGCAGCCATTTCATCAAAGTCGATAGCTCCTCTGCGCAAAACAAAACACCAAATTTATTCTCACGAAACAAATTTAATCAATGCAATTTAATGGAACATAATTTAAAAACGTCATTTCCAACTCACCTAACATTCTCCCTCAGCTTTTTCACCAGCCTCACGTTAACATCCGCTTCCAACAAAGCACTGCAAATCTCCTTCAGCATAGCATTCAACACCTCCTCGTTAATAACCGTCGCATTGTTAAGCGACCTCAGGGCGGTCGTAATTTTACGACCTAACTCGGCTAACACCATCTTGACCCCTTGTTGTAGACTTTACCCCCAAAATCAAAATAATTTACTCAGGCACTCCAAATCCTATCAAATATCCTCTCAGCAGCCCGCATACGCACCTCCAACCAAAATCCTCCACTCCAACCCTCCTCTTCCTCTGGGGGGAATCACCGTTACTTTCGAACAATCCTCTCGAACCACCTCCAAAATCTCCAATCCTGCTGCAATCTTCCAAAAATCTATAACAATCATCCAAAAATAAAAAAAATAAATTAATCACTCCTTCCCACAAACATCCTCCTCAGCCTCCCACCCCACCAATTAACTAATTAACCCCACAAACCAATCAAATCTCTTTATCCCCACCACCCCTCAAACATGACCCACATTACCACCCACAACACACACCCGTCTTAAACCCCATTTAACTAATCAATTAACTAACTAATCAATCATTACCTCCAAAAATTTAATTAACTTTCAATATTTATCTTTTTAACTGTTCTTCTCCACCATATGATATTTTTTAGTACACAAAAAAGAGCACACAAAAGAGACTGACAAGTGTAGTTCGTGTTCGTGCTCGTCTATTCTCTAGCAAGCTGCTTGAATGATGAAAACGTGTGCGAAATTTCACACAAGAGGAGGCGCAGAGTGTACTCCTTTCACTCTTCCTTGTTGACTGAAATGCACGGAAAGGTAGGCAAGTTGGTTGGATGGAGAGCTCGAGTTTTTGTGTTGAAAAATCACATGTTTGGCTTGGCTGAATGTTGAATGAATCAACTTTTGCAATTTTAACTGCTTTCCTCACTCTCTTTTTTCTGCAAATTTGTTCGGATTTTCGGCAACAAATTTTTACGCAAATTTACACACGCTTCATCGTCGCGCATCAAAGAAACGTGAGTAAACTAAATGCATGAAAGGTTAACTGACTTAATTAAATTTTTGTAATTTTTAAGTTGCTTTTAAAGTTTTTTTGCTTTCTGTAAACCTTAATTAAGGTTCCTTTTTGTAAGATAGGTGGAAAGACATTTAAAAGAGGTAATTAGTTAGTTAATTGGCTAAACAGTTAAAGAGATAAACTTTCTCTTAAGTTAGCTGTTAAGTTGCTTATCCAGTGAAGTTGGAAAAGAAGGTGGAGTTTACCTGTTTTGCATATGAATTTGCATAATAATTTGTAGGCGTTTTGCATATTAATTAGTAATTAAAGTGTAGAGGAAGGAATTTATGGTAATTAGTAGAAGATTCGTGTATTTATGCAAATTAGTGTAAAGAAAAAAGTTGTGCGTGAACTGGCTGACAGCGGCGGAAAAAAGTTGTGAGTGATAGCGGCGGCGAAGGCATTTTGTTTTACTCAAGCCATTCCACATTTCTGCCTCATTCCAGTGCAGTTTGGTGGGAGGTCGAGTAGTCCAGAGTCCAGACGTGTCTCGTTTTCTGCACTTCGTCTTCATTTTGGTTTGTCGTAAAAGTTGATTGAAAAGTTAATTGTATTTTTACATAGTTGATAGTTGTGTCGTAAGTTGCTATTTTGTTGAAGTTTTAAAAAGTTAATTGTTTGGATTTTGGAACAATTAATTGTTGTCATTAATTGCGTTGGGTTGTAAATAAGTTGATTAATATGGCGGGTGTAATGATGATGATGATTATTGTTGTATTTTTCCAACAGGATGTTCTGAAGTCTGGTTACTGGATAACGGCGAAGGATAATCATTTAGGTTGGGTAGAGATGGCGTCCACTAACGGGACTGGGGGGAGAGGTGGCGTTAGTGATTTTTTCGCGTTTACGTCCAGGCCGCAGCCAAGGATTGTAGCTCCGATGGGAAACGCTCCGATGGCCAATGCAGTTCCATGGGATGAAGGAGCTGGGGGTTCTGGGGCGGAGCAAGGTGGGGAAGAAGCAAGGAGGAGTGGGTTGGATTATGTTCAACAGTATGTGGAGGAGGAACGGGTTAAAATCAGTAAAGTAAGTGAATTGATTTAGGTGATGTGAGGTTTTGTAAGAAACATTTTGGATTACATAATTTTGATTCTTTTTAGATTAAACTGGGAAACTCCAGAAACGATCAATTTAATGATAGAAGGGAGGGAATGGGTCGTGGAGCTGGCCGTGGACGGGGACGGGGGAGACGCTTTAATAATGACAGTGATCAGTCTTGCCGACCCCAGGCGTTTGGGAGGAGACGAGATCAAGAGGTTTCTATTTATGGAGCAACGCCAAATGCTCCCGTTCAAGATACTGAAGTGTTTACAAAGTACGACTTTACCCAACGCGTTTTTGATACCAGTGGACTTGTCATAAACCGAGTTAAAGAGAAGGTAATTAATAACGATTCATGATTGATTAACTAATAACAGGCATGAGAGATGTATGAAAAAATATGATTGAGGAAGTCATCATTGATAAGTCATAAACCAATAATTACTTTTCTTTACGTCTGCCTTTTTGCTTAGATTCTACGGGAGTTAAAAAGTCACCAAGTTATGACTGTTGAAGGATTTACTGGTATGAAATCGTTTGTCAATTTTTTCATGTTATTTCAAGGTTTAAGATTAAAGTTATTTATTAAACTATTGAATATTTTGCGATTGTTTTTGTAGGTTGTGGAAAAACGACCCAGGTTCCACAGTTCATTTTGGATGAAGCAGTAGAAAATGGGACAGGTTGTCGTATTGCGGTAACGCAACCAAGGCGTATTGCCGCTATTTCAGTTGCTAATCGAGTCAGCAATGAGCGAAATTGGAGACTTGGTGGCATAGTGGGTTATCAAGTAAGTCCTCAACCTTATCAAGTGTCAGGCTTTCCTTAGATTTTCTTTTGAATTTACTGTACTCTGTATTTTTGTTTTAGGTGGGCATGGATAGGCGTATCACGGAAGATACACGACTGACTTACATGACCACTGGGGTGCTCCTGCAGTTGTTGATTTCCAGAAAGTCGCTTGGAGAGTGGAGTCATATCATCATTGATGAAGTCCATGAACGTGATCTGGAAACGGACTTGCTTTTACTAGTCATCAAGAAAATTATGGTGGATACCGCAAATGATAAGACGCGGATAATTCTGATGTCAGCTAACCCTTAATCCTGAAAAATTTACAAATTACTTTCCTTTGTGGGAGAATGGAAATTTCTGTGGGAAGTCTGTCAACGTGAAAGTTGATCTGCCCAATCAATTCCCAGTGATGGAACATTTCCTAGAAGATGCTGCTACCCTAGTGGTAATTTATAATTTCAAAAGTTTTTCATAAAGGAATCTAATGTTATGAAAGTGTCAAGTAAATAATTTTGTTTAATTGTTTTCTGTAGGGTTACGAAAATTACACCACTGACACGTTCGAAGAGCCGAAAATTTATCAGGAGAGTTTTGAAATTGCAACCAGAATCATTGAAAATTTGGATCTCTTAGAAAGTGGCAAGATGGAAAACGGTATTCGGTTACCTCCAGAAGATCGTGGAGCAGTACTCATCTTCCTTCCCGGCCTGCTGGAAATTGAGTCCTTGTATAAAATCCTAACCGAAGTTAGCGGAGCAAAAAGGTAATTTCTTTTATTTATTGTATGAAATGATCTACACATGTGGGTAATTTCCTGAATACTGATTGATTACATTTGTTATTTGTATGTTTAGACCTCCAAATGAAAGAGCGTTAAAGTGGAGCGTTTTGCCCTTACATTCATCAATTACCAATGAGGAGCAACAACGCGTGTTCATCCCTGCTAAGCATACCTTCCGGAAAATTATTTTAGCAACTAATATTGCTGAGAGTTCAATTACTGTTCCGGACATAAAATACGGTGCGTGAAGATCAATTTTAAATATGTTTATTCATTGTGTGTAATTTGTTTTAACTGGAGTGTTTTTCACTTGTAGTGATTGACTTTTGCCTGACAAAAAACCTCAGCTGTGATCCGACAACAAATTACACTTGTCTCCGTCTTGAGTGGGCGTCCAAAAATCAATGCATTCAGCGTCGTGGTAGATGTGGCCGAGTTGCTGCTGGAATCGTTTATCGGATGGTGTCGAAGAAATTTTATGTAAGTTTTGACATTAATATTACTATTGTTATCTTAACAGTTTAACTATTCATGAGGCTCAGGCTAACGGTAACACTTAATTTAGGAAACTCTGGAGCAAGAAGCCCGACCCGAAATGCTGCGTTCTACTTTGGAATCTGTTGTCCTGCAGGTTAAACTCTTAAATATGGGCTCGCCAAAGTCCGTGCTTGCGTTATCTGTGGACCCACCAGATGAATCAAATATCCAACGGGCAGTTTCCAATTTGAAAGAGGTAAGGTTTTGTTTTACAAGAAAATGTTAATAAATACCCTGAATCACTAACAGAAGGACTTTAAAATAATTGCAGATTGGCGCACTCACTATTCAAGTTGGAAGCAATTTTGATGCTTACGATGGAGACCTGACGTTTGTGGGCCAGGTACTTGCACGATTACCTATCGATATCAGACTGGGCCGACTGATTTTATTAGGACATGCTTTTGATTGTCTGGAGGAAGCTGTAATTATTGGTATGTGCCTAATTAACTACTCGTCACCTCTTTCGGTATTGATGGTGAATAATTGTTTAAATATTTGTTCTGGCTTCTTACAGCGGCTGGGCTGAGTGTGAAATCTCCATTTGCTTACCCTTATGCCAGGAGGCTGGACGCCTACCTTTCAAAGATGAATTGGTCTTCCAAAAGCTTCTCAGATTGCATCGCTCTCTGCAATCTTTACCAAGGTTGGTTTCGGAGACATCAGCAGAGGGATTTCAAGGGGTTTACGGACGAGAAATCTTGGGCCAAGTCCTATTTTGTTCAATTAACCTCCCTAAGGTAAGTCTTTCATCCTCCGGTTACTTCTCAGATGTTATCTCATTTTAAATGTATTCATAATTTTATGTTTATGTTATCTTGCTTGCAGAGAAATGAAGGTGTTGATTGACGAATTGTACAAACGTCTGAAAATGAGCGGAATTGAGCTGATCCCATCGAACAAGGATAGCGAGAAGCAATTACTTCTTGTAAAGGTAAGAAATTAATTAAACTAGTAAACCAAGACTTTTACCTGAATTACAAGAGGAGAGTAACAAATTCATAAATGAATAATGTTTATTTAAACAGTTGGTGATTGCTGGAGCATTTTATCCAAACTATTTCACCCGAGCTAGACCAAACCCTAAAGATTATCTGAAGGAGGTAGCTAGAGATGTTTCTGGAAAGGATCCTTTCTCTTCTGTTGTATATCAAGGATTTCCTATGGAACAACCTGGCGAGTTGTAAGTTAAAATTGATCATTTTGCTACTGTTTCAAAAACTTATCTTAACATGATGTATCATATCATGTCATTTTATCTATTTAGGTACAAAAAGCTAATTGGAAACAAGGCTGGTTATCAAAATTGCATCCCTCAAGTGGAGTTTCGTGGGTCAAGGGTTATCATCACATTTGACTCGCGTGGCAGCTACATTGGACCAATTAGTATTGGAGTCTATCGGGCTATAAAATTAAGACAACTTCGCAATATAATAACGTTCGGAACGCCAAGGCAAGTCTGATATTTGTTGGAATGAAACTAATGTATTTAACGAACGTTTAATTGTACTTGCATAGTGTTTAGTTTAAATAGTTGCTTAATAATTTTTTCACTATATTTTACTTGCAGTCGTGACGTCGCGTACAAATTACTGAACGATAGAAAATTGGAGTTGAATTCTTTGGAATCATTGCCTTGTCCACGTCAGTCTAATATGCCAGGATTAAAGATCCAGAAATTACAAGTTGTTGTTACTCAAGTAAGTAAATATTCAAATGAAAAGTTGAGAACTTTATTGTTAATCACCAGCATGCATACTTTAATGATTACTAATATTTATATTCTTTACCTAGATTGAATCTCCTTCCGAATTCTATGTGGTGCCCAAGACTGATGAAATGTTGGCAATAAAAATTTCGGGCAAATTAGAAGAATGCAAGCGTTCCTTTACTGCAGTAAGACGAGACAAGTGTCAACTGGGACAGCTTTGTGTAACCAATCTCCGTGGGAAGTACTTCCGCGGGCGAGTCGATGCGGAACGCAACAACTACGAAGACATTATGGTAATAATTCATAACTTTGGCATTTTCGCGTCTAGATTTGGTATAGCTATGAAACATTTGAAACTAACCCTTAATGTTGTTTTAGGTGTTCCTGATTGATCGAGGGCTAAGTATTTGGTTACATCGAACTCAAGTCTTTGCTATCAGCAAGGAGGTTCTTGAAGCAGGATTGCACCTAACTCCTGGACTGGTAATGAAATTATAGTTATTTTGTTATGTAACTATTTAATTTACAATTACGTATTCTTGCAAGTGACGGAGGGGGAAAGATATGAAACCTAAGGAGCTCTTCTTTTGTGGTTATTTCAGGTCCTTAAGTGTCGACTGAAAGAGATTCGCCCATCCTTACGTACGGATTGTGTGTGGTGTGCTGATGCCCTGGCCATTTTCGAAAATTATTGTTCTAAGCAATAATTGTCAAGTTTTTCTTGAGGTATGGCGGTGTGCATTATAAAGTTTGCAAATTCTTGGAGTGCTCTTAACTCATTTCTTTTGTTAATTTGTTTCAGATTTACGGTATTGCTAGCTGCGTTATATCTGGGGTGATTAGAAATTCTGAAAACCAAGAATGTAAAAGTGTCAATGACATTCTGTTGGAGAAGAATTATGCGGACAAATGCATTGAACCTAAAGCCTTTCAGGTTAGATTTTAACGGCTAACAATTACCAGTTACTAATGTGAATATTATTTTAACTTTTCCGAGAAGGTAAATTAATAAAAAATGTATATTTTTTCAGGATAATTTCGCCTTCCGTGATAGGATGAAGTCTGATCTTCGTTCGGATGTACTGATAAACATGAAACAATATGAAGATATTTCAGATTTACGGTATTGCTAGCTGCGTTATATCTGGGGTGATTAGAAATTCTGAAAACCAAGAATGTAAAAGTGTCAATGACATTCTGCTGGAGAAGAATTATGCAGACAAATGCATTGAACCTAAAGCCTTTCAGGTTAGATTTTAACAATTTAATAATGCAAATATTATTAGGTATTATAACTTTTCCGAGAAGGTTAAAAGTAAATGAATAATAATTAATGTTTTTTGTTAGGATAATTTCGCCTTCCGTGATAGGATGAAGTCTGATCTTCGTTCGGATGTACTGATAAACATGAAACAATATGAAGATCTCCAAAATCTCTGCAGCGTTCCGGAAATATTGTTGGATCCTCCTAACGTTGGGCCAGATGCTGAACAACAGGTCACGCTTCGAGGTCCACACAGCCCACTTGAGATGACGTTCACTGCTCTCTGTGGCTCCGCTCACTTGAAGCAAGTAGTCACTGACGGAAGCAGCATTAATTCAGTTGCCCTAGACCAAGATCCGTACACTCCAGCTGCGCGCCTTTTGATTGCTGCAAATGTGGCCATTGCTCAACGTTCCGGGAACATCTTGGCACGGTAAGAAATGTCATGATATTAAACATTGCATTTAATTTAACGTCAAAAATAGAGGTACTTAATTTATTAATTTAATATCCGAAACAGTGAAACTACAATCATGCCACCAATTCCGGGGTTGACAGGGCTTCTAGCTATGCTGTTTTGTCCGAAAATTGAGTTCAGAGTTGATCCAGACAGCACCATTTACACGGGATGTCTTACCGGACTTGGAATCGATCCAACAACTAACGACAGTGCCTACTCTGACCATGACATGGAAGTTGTTTTTGACACTGTAATTGACAATGAGGATGTCAACTTGGTACTAATTACTACTAAACTAATTTTACGTTAGGTTGGCTCCTTAATTTCATTGAAAAGTGAGGTAAATTTCTTGTTTTTTCTTCTTTCAGGTGAACTCCATCCGCTCTGGTATGAATTCAGTTTTGTCTGACGAAATACAAAA
This sequence comes from Coecobrya sp. COE2, assembly GCA_027743765.1. Lineage (NCBI taxonomy): Eukaryota > Metazoa > Arthropoda > Collembola > Entomobryomorpha > Entomobryidae > Coecobrya > Coecobrya sp. COE2. The sequence goes on from JAHZMV010000244.1 coordinate 12,406, forward strand.
CACTGAAATCTTGAACCTTCGTCAGCGTATGAGAGATGAAGCAATCAAGTAAGAATCCAACTTTATATAACATATTCCTCAACATAATAATTTCATTCGACGATATTATTTTATTGACCATTTTCTCTATTACAAATTTCAGCTTATTGATGCGTGAACGAAAAAGTATGGAAGAAATCTGGCCGGAACGAACTCACCAATGGTCTGTCCCTTCAGAGGAAGATGGGCTAGCATTAGGTGCCAGAAGATTTGCAAGAGATAGTGGAGCCGTATTTCCGTTACATTTCCCAGTCGACCTTGTTGAAAAACCAGAAGGAAGTGAGCCAATTCAGTACAACCGGAACATGTATTTCGCATATTCGGGAGAGCATAATGCACAAGGATAATTAAATCATAATCTCGTTTATAATCTCCCAATGTGGTGCTCTCTTTAATTGATTGGTGCTTTTGTATTCAAGTTGACTGAATAGATATTATTATTTTTGTGTTCTTTTCTTTTGTTACCGGTTATTAAATATTCACCGAGAAATGATCTTACAAAGCTTTAGTGTTATAGTCCAGCAGGAAAAATAGTTTTAAAAAACTTGTCAGTATAGTTTACTTTATGAAATGAGATCTTTGTAAACCATTACATAACATTTAAAAAAACTCTGTGTGCTAATCAGTTAAGTAGCTAGTAATCTTTTGTTAATTGTGACAAATTAGTTTTCTTTTCCATTCTTGTTTTTTTTACAAATTGTTCACTCGAATTTTATGTGTATTTTATAAAATCTGTACGTACACATTATACCTTCTAACTAATTAATTATTATATTATATAGACTGATGTTAATGAATTTATAATGATAGACCTCTTGTGGAAGAAGATTTTGGGGTGAAATTTCATTTTTATGAAAAGAGTCACTTTTGTAATTAAATTTTGCTTACAACCGCATAATACTATAAGTATAATTATAGTAATAATACAGATAAAATTGTTTATGTAATATTTAGGCCCACGATTATTATTATTATTACGAAGATAATGATCTTAATTTAGAGTAGAAGATAAATTATTCTGTAGATTAAAAATACGTATACATAAAATGGAATTTATGTAACATGTCCCTATGATAAAATGTTCCTCTCTGTAATAATTAATGTTTCAATTCCTCTCATGTTAATTAATATTGAAATCCATTATATATAATAAACTTGTGATTCTTAATTAAACTTGACGATTTTCTAATAAGCATAATTTTCTCTTCACCATCAAAATTAAAATAATGCGTCATTAAAAAGCATACTAAAGTTTAAGTAGAGACATGAAAAAATTAAAATTTTTAGCATTTAACTATAAATGGTTTAAAAACAATGCATAATGTAAAATTTAACTACCAGAGCAGTTAGCAAAATAGCGTACCATGTGCACTTAGGAAATTTGCACGCATCTTGTGTGTTTTCGCAGCTTGTCGCACAAAGCACCACTCACGCAGCTGTGTTGAGAGCGGAAAAAAAGTGGCACCGTTACCCCAGCAAGGTACAGGCGTTATTACAGCAAGGTTAAATCGTTACTACAGCAAGGCAAGAGCATTTAACTATAAATTGTTTAAAAACAATGCATAATGTAAAATTTAACTACCAGAGCAGTTAGCAAAATAGCGTACCATGTGCACTTAGGAAATTTGCACGCATCTCGCAGCTCGTCGCACAAAGTCCCACTCACGCAGCTGTGTTGAGAGCGGAAAAAAAGTGAACGCAGATGCTTTCAACAAAGTGCACTGACAGGATACACACGTCCTTGCAAAGGAGCTCGAACGCAAAATTGCACACACTCCAAACATTGCAATCGTTAATGTTGTGAAAGATAATTGACTTGATTAACGTTAGGAATGTTAGGAATGCTAATTAAAAGCTTGACAAGTTTTAATTAGCGTTGTGTAATGGTTTGTTTTGGTTTGTAGGTCGTAAGTTCGCACAAGAGTGTTTGCGAAAAGGTGAATGATTCATGTGGAGTAAGCAAATTTGAGGAGGAGTTTTTAGTAAAATAAACAAATTTAATTAGTTTGTTTTAATTACTGCTGCTGTTTAAGTGTCATTGTTAGAGAGAGGAGAGGAGAAGTGTTTTGAGTTGACTGACATTTGTGGAAGGTGGGGAGGCGGTGTGATTTTTGGGGTGGAAGGGAAATTTGCTGAGGAAAGTTAAATAAGCTTTGGTGACTAAAGGTAATTGGGATTTGAGAGTTAATTAAATTGAAACGAGGTTATTGAACGGTAATGGTAGTGCAGTAAAGTAGTTAGTTAGCGATTCAGTATTTTGGGAATTATGTAATATTTATTATTATGCTGTGCATTCCAGGTAGTTTTACCAGTTTGGAAGAGCGTTAAGCTCTTCATTTCCTGCGTAAATATGTATTCGGACGACTCCAATGGACCTGGCTCGCCAAGCCTGTTGGATCCAAGGGCAGGGACCAAAAGGCGTCGAGAACCTGATCCCAATAATGATGATGAAAGGCCTAGGGTTCGGGTAAAAAAGGAGATGGAGATATTGGAGAGAGCGGACATATATGACCATGATCCTCCAACTCCTCCCGTACCGACGAGAGAAAGCCAGGAAAATGAAGTGCGCGTTAAAAATGAACCTGTGGAGGAACCTCTGACCCCGGAACCTATTAATATACGGATTGCTGATGTGATTGATCATTCAGAAGTTGATGATACAGTAGAAAGTACTTCACCACAGCCTGGGCCATCTTCCTGGAATGGAGAGCGAAGGTCAGAGACAAGTTCCAGAGTGAAAAGTGAACCTGTGACTGGGGAAGTGGGTGATGATGCTGGTGGTACTGCAGAAGAAACACCGGCAGCTGGAGAACCATCAGTGTCCAACTTTTTTGCGTTCACTTCCGCGCCACAGGCGAAAGCACCTCTTCCAAATGCAATGACGTCGGATATTAAGCATAAACCGGTGACTAAGCCACAGAGGGCACATTACTACTCCCACGCACCGGAAGAGGAATTGAAGTACGGAGATGATGATGACGGCGACAAGATCAAAACTATTCCAATGCATGGCAAGGTA
>JAHZMV010000245.1:0-25262 GCA_027743765.1 Coecobrya sp. COE2
AATGACAAAAAATGAAGAAAAATATTTGGTAGCTCTGACTCGGCAAAAAGAATCAAGCACAACTTTCAACACACTGTGACTACAACGCTTCCTGTACGTACATACTTGCTAACATGCCAAAATGTTACATTTTCACTGCTTTTTTAGTAAATTTTGTTATCATTATACCGATTTTAAATTCCGATAGCAAGTCACATCGTTTTTTCACTTCGTTTATTTCATTTTATGAAATTAACTGTCAAATGAAGTAGAGATTAGGGATGCATTAATTGTATATAAATGTCTGATTTCATGAGCCGCGTTAATTACGCTAACCTTTGGGAATCCTATGTGCATTTGGGATTCTTACGAGTTGTCATATACATCACATTTTCTATTTCACCAAAAGCAAGACTCTATAAGCCTTTTGTCATCATCCTGATCAACCTTAGTCTGTAAGTCTGTAGTTAGCTTGCTTACATCGGATGAGGATACAGTACGAAGGGGAATATGTGTAGTTAGTAAATGAGTATTTTGGTTGTATTGTAGTGCAATATGTATACCATAATGCATCAAATAAGTAAACATATTTGAGCGAACTTTTCTAGCACATCATCACCATCATTCCACAGAACAAATTTTGTAAACCGGCATTGTTTTCTAAGATACTTACCAGCTACCGGCTTGGCATACGCACGCACCACGCTTATTTATGAACTTACGTCCCCTCAGTCTAATTAATGCATTATGCATCATTCCATCAAACACTGAAGTTCATCACATCTTTTCTCTTTACTCGTTACTCCACACCGTTCCAACAAACAAGGTAATAATGTTGATCCCTCGTCTTTTACTAGAAAAGTTCATCTTAGAATAAAACACCCTAACCGCCAGCACATCATCGTTACAGGGTTTCCAAATGGTGCACCGTTGTGTCTTCCACATACATATAATCTATGCACACACACATATAGGTAGACGCGTAAGGTAATATTCTAAATTCTTTGGTATATTCATTCAAAATATCAATTCCTGCATGTGCACACAACACATTGTCGTTGTTTGAGTTTGAGTAAGCGACCTTTATTTCCCTTCCCTTGAGAAATCGCATGAAGTGTAATTCACCACTGTAAAACAGAATGAAACTCATCTCCGCGATCTCTGAAAATCCCCTTGCCGGTATGCCATCTTTTGAAACTCAAGTGGGGGTAGCAAACAACGGCCATAATCAGTTTTATAAAATGGTATAGACACATATTGTTTGACTGACAACGCAGATACAATTATGGAACTCAACGAGCTTTGGCTTTTTAGTCCGCTTCGTGTACCAAAATTTTCATGATTTTCCTTCCCCGGAAACTTTTGTATTTGGAAAAGTTTATTTGTGCAGACACCTCGCTTTCTCTTTGTACTATAGCTTGCTTGTTTGCTGCAAAGGGCAAAACGATGATGATAAGTCACCATTGACCATTAGGTGCATAATGCATTTTAGTGTCGCTTCTCTTTCTACATAGGCCTAGGGCTGCCATGCACGATTGCACGTGTGAGTAGTGCGTGCATTTGCAATGAGTCGTGAGAAAGGTGTTAAGTACCGCACCGTTGTTCGAATACAACGAATCTGTTCCAAGTAATTGTCTACGTAAACTAAATTTACTTTATGAAAATATTTTTAATCCGAATATCATTGTTGGATGGAACGAAGAATCGAACGGTAGTTGTAATTTGTAATGCAGTACATGTAAAATTTGGGTATGGTACGGTTTTACAAGATGGTTTTCCGTTTAAAGGAGCCGTTTACGTGCTTGGCATGAGCTCAATAACCGACCTTTAAAGGACAAAGAATCTACTAATAGTGGAGACAACAGTCATTCTAAAAGATTCTAAAAAACTAACAATACCGGTACTTGCCGTGCAGCCGTGAAGAGCAGAAAATCCATGAATTTGAAAACTAATACATATTTCCATTGGCACTGCTATGCTAGTTCCTCTGAAGTGCTTTTATATGGAGTTATACATAACGCCTAAAGTGCATGGCAGTCAACGTATGAGCACGGCAGTAGTAGTAATGGGAATATGATAATAGATAAACCTCTGTTTCATGTAGTATAATCATAATGTAAAAATATCCGCTTCCTGTAACGGTTACTCCATACTACACGATATTATGATCTGAAATGCAACTCTTCTATATAATGCACACGAATCTTTCCAAAATCCAAACTGCATCTGATTCTTTTCAAAATTCAAGTGACATCCTACTGTATGTAGATGGAGGTATTTATCAAAATTTCAAACCCCTACCATCCAACATTTCAGCAGCATTTTTGAAAGGAAAGCCGTACAGTATATCAAAATTACTCGTGTCAGTGAAAGCTCACAGGGGAGAGGGAGAAGGACGGAGCTTTGTTCTTCAGTATTTCTCCGATGCACACACCGAGTAATACCTTAATAACAATATCTTACCTGCTACGTGTTTTTCATTTTTTACCCTTTCTACTTCCTCCTGCCAAACTATATAAAATGCTGGGGAATATAATACGAGATGACACTAACGACACAAAAGGATGCCTTATGCTATGCCCGCCCATTATAGAGATCAAGTATACATATTATATTTAGATTTATTTAGAGTGAGATGTTTTTTATATTAAGTTTTCACTTTTTTACACGTCTCAAATAATGACAATGTATGGCAGTGCAAACAGAAAGTACAATCTTTGTAGTAACATCGATGAATAATGGGAATAAGGGAAAGCATAGTATGCACTTATTTTTTGAAAATTTTATTTGTCCAAAACGAAATGGCTTTTGGTCATTTATACACATACATTTGTATTCTTTATTTTATTATTACAATTAAAACAGTTTAATATTAATAACATATGGATATATCTGTACTATTATCACATCACCATTAACAAAAGTTGACTAATTCAAAAGTTAAAGTTAGATGATGAAGCCACAATGACTTGTTAACTAAATGAAATAAAAAAGAAGATTTGCATAAGAAGGTTTATATTACGAAAAAAATAATCTGGAGGTATCTAAATAAACTATTATACTGTTCTTTCACCACACAACAATAATGAATACATTACAATTACAATAGATAGGGATTGGACAACAGCAACATCTTCTAAATCGTAGGAAGCACACCATTTTCTTGAAGCTGTAAATTTCAAAATAGTAGTTAACATTAATATGTAATGTAAATGTAAATCAGGTAAATTCTCATTAATATTGAATTGATTTCGTTTTTGAATGTATTTTTGAAACGCTACCTGAGTATCTCCATCGTCGCAATCACGACAGAACCAGGGTTGTCCTTTTCTACGAGGAGAGTATTTTAATGGCGGATTGAGACACATAAAGTGAAACTCTAGTAGGCATTTGTCACACCTGAGACGCAAAAAAACAATCCAGTTAATACCACTAAAGCCCAAAGTGTCATGAAACATGTAGAGAAGTTTTAAAAATGATTTAACATCTTACATAACAAGCTGAATTTTGCCATCTGTTTTTGTACAAGTTGCACAAACTCCTGTCGTTCCTGCTGAGAATACATTTGAGCTTGATGACAGAGGTGCTGGAGGTGGCATTGCAGTTGAATCAGAAATTGTTACAGTCGGTCCATCAATATACTGGAGGCGTATCACATTTTCACTGTTGCCTGTTTCAGCCCCTCTTCCAGAAGAAGTAAGTTTCAAAATAGCGTCGTCTTGAGACCCTCCCGAGGAGTTCTTTGAATTGGACGTAGAGTAGAAGGTAGAAACGTTAGAATTTGATCCATAACCTGATTGACTTGATGTGGCACCGTCAATAAGGAAACTGGCATCCACTGTTACCATTTCTCCAGAGTTAAATCCAAGAGACCATCTGCTTGCCTTGCATGAGATTTTGTTCGGGCGCTAGCTGCCTGTTCATGGGTGGAACCTATAGAAAAAACGGTTGTAATATTTCACATAGGTATGTATTTATTTTTAATATATCAAAATCGTGCCCAAAGTCATACCGATTGCATAAAAGTGGACACTTCAGCAGGTTTTAATTCACGGCCACCATTTTCGACGGTTCTAATTGAGAAATCTCCCCTTGAAACTACTGCCTCGATAATACTATCTACAGTATTAGGATGACCTAGAGGTTGTGCGCTGGAAGACACACGCTTCCGTTTTTTAGGAGGAACACGACTTCTCCTTTTCTTTTTCCTGGGATAATGGAGCCGTTACTGGGAGTAATGAATTTTGTGGTGTCGCTGCCGTTGGTCCTGGATTGCTTTTTCTCTTTTTCGATACTTTCACTGCTCCATTCTGAAGATTCTTTAACTTGTCCACAATAATTTGACTAGTAACTTTTCCCATAACTAGATTCACACCGTTTTTCTCTTCGCGTGCTGCATTGAATGTAGTGCCAACTGGATTCAGTGAATTTCTCTTCTTCACGCTTTTCTTCTTTCCAGTTTTCTCTGTTGGTGCATCCTCTGCTGTGACTTCAGCATTAATGCTACTCTCTTTCTTCTTCCTTGGCTTTTTGGATTTTTCAACTTTTGTGGCATTGTCTGGCTGGATATCGACAATTACATTTCCTACAGATTCACCACTTACACCAGCATCTAAACTGAGGTCCTTCTTCTTTCTTGATTTCTTTTGTTTAACAACCTTCCCAGTCTGATTAGTAGAACTTACATCAGCGGGGATGGTTTCAGTTGTAGTTACATCGTTAATCAATACACTGACATCCGATTTCTTCTTTCTGGAGCGAGGTTTGGGCTTTGGTGCCACCGATTCATCACCTTCGGGAGCAGGAATAGGATTGTCATGTATTCCGTTTACCTTAAAAGTAGTCAATGGCCCATCCGACGACTTTCGTTTGAGTGGTGAAATAGCTGTACTTTTAGGTGTCGCAACTGTGGTATCATTGTTCGTGCTTGTTTCCTCTTTGATTTTCCCCTTCTTTTGTTTTACTTTTGCTACTTTCGGACTTGCGACTGTTTTATTCTTCTTTTTGGATGGCTTGGAATCAATTGCTAGTAGCGCAGGCTTCGTTTCAACCAGTGAGTTTATTTCATATTGGGAAACTTTCCTTCCTTCGACTTTCACACACAAGTCATCCGGTAAAACAATTGGTCCATTAACCGTTAGTTGAGTAATTGGCGAGCAGATAGCAGTAATTGGCGTTATTGTCGGTACGTTAGCACTGCCGCTGCGTCTTCTTCTTTCCATTGGCGTACTACTGTGTATTCGAGCAGACGTTGGAGTAGCAGCCGAAACATGATCTCCTATTGATTTAGTAGCCTATGAAGAAACATATTATATACCCGTCATTAAATCTTCCTTCCGTACATGTGCAATTACAATATTGTAAACATCTGCAGTTTGGATACATGATAAGATAAAATTTAAAATATCATCAATTAACAATCATACCTCAGGCGAATTAAAACTGCTTGCATTTAATTTAGGAGATCTCTTGGACCCTGTTCTAGAGCCTTCCGTCTCTGGCGTTGCCTTTTCTTCCTCGGACTCGTCTGATCCGCGATATTTTCTTGGTTTGTGTATTTTTGTTCTACCTCTTAAATGTTCGAGGAGCTTCAGTGTCCACGTGACCTTCTACTTCAGAAGGAGCTTCACAGCAATCAGAGCACATCCTAAACACAAATGGGAGTTGAATATTGAAAATATAGTCCGTATATGAATCATATGAATTAGCACATTTAAAACATTGAAACGGATGGGTTTAGTACATACCATCCACATAAGCGAGAACGTTTTGGCATTCGTGTTAGTGGTGGATCCAGACAATTCAAATGATAATGCTTCCGACATTTGTCACAGCGGGTGATAAGGTGCTGACTATCCGATTTTGCACAGGTATCACAAATCGCTACAGCCAGTTTGCCTGCGACATGAAACCAACACATGATAGGATACGAATACTGAAAAATGCTTATTTTACTTTTGTTTAAAAAGTACTTAAATTCACTAACCTGCGCGAGAAGGAGAAGGTGAAAGAACCCTGTTTTTCAATGATTTTTTGGCAATTGACGACCTTCGGGGTGTAGGTGACTTTCTCTCTCCTCGAGAAGTGCCACCAGGGCTTTTCCGTCGAGCTCCAGATAATTCCTTTGGTTTAACGATAGACTGCAATTTTGACGCCAATTTTTTGTCACTGGGGCACACAAACGTCAAAATGCTTGCAAGAGATTCCAACTGTTTGGAAACAGAGTCGGTTTCTTCAGTCATCGCCATTTGGTTTACTATGTGAGTTTCCCAAACATCTTTTAATCCGATTTCTTTGTCCATAAGTACATGATTTTCCTCGACGGACGTTTCATACTGATCCATGAGACCAGTAATTCGATTTTCTCGATCTGCATAATACGCCGCGTACTCAACGCCCATGGCAGGTAACACGTTCCACTTCCTTTTAACATTTGCAACTATTTTTTCATGTTTTACTTCCAGTTCGTGCGTTCCAATGTCCTCTCCCAATCTCTCAGTTTTCCTCAAAAAATCATTTCCTAATTTAGCTGATGTATGCATCAGTCTTTGCTTCTTATTTCCATTAATCCAGGAAATTGGTAAGTTATAGAGGGGGTTTACTCCTACTTGGTCGGTAGCCATAATCTGACAAGGTACGTTGTCTAATGAATTTAAGTATTGAGCTCGTTTAAGTGCAGTCTTTTGGCGAACTTTATCCAATTTACGAAGAATTCGCGCATGATCAGCATTTGTTCCAGAGGGAAGTCCTTGCAATTCTTTGCGTTCCTTTTTGATACGGAGTTGTTCTTGAAGCGTATTGAAAAGTTTGATACGTCGCCTATAAAACATTAAAAGGAAGTGTTTAGTTTATTTACAATGACAAGATTTAATGATATCAATAATTATTAATTTCGTTCAAATTCCATAATCTAAACCTAAAATTAACAAAAAGATGTTACAGATAATGTGTTATTAAAATGGCAAAAAACCTTACTTCATTGTCTCACGATTCGTATGTAACTTGCAGGACACGTAGTATGGATCAGCTTCAGCGAAGTCAACTTGATTTGGATCAGAGAGGAGACCAAACTTCTGAGCACAGGTTGCATGAAAATATGTTTTACACATTCCAGCGTCACACGGAATGACAATGCCGGTGTGCGCTTGACGCTCATTTTCACAACCTGCGCAACTATGAGATCCCCATCGAGCATAATGTATTTCGTAAAGGTTGATACTGGAGTCGTGGTGTAACGCAACGCCCTGGGTATACATTGCACATACCAAATGAATCCATCGGCCTGCTGTAGACTCTTTGAAAAGTCCCCCTAAAAATTAAATAAATAAATAAATGTGTTCCCGAATAAATTAAACTATTGCATCTATAACATGCAGCGTGAACAAGTATTTCAATTACCTTCAGTTGGACACAATTCGCAATACATATTCTCTGAGCCACTTTTGCAAACATCGCAAAACCAAGGTTCTGTACAACTGGAAGATCCAGATCCACTGGAAATGCTGAGGTTATCGGCAGACAATCCATAACAAACTGTCAGAACAATAATATATCGTTGTTATTAAAGCAAAGATTATACTAAGTTTCTATACTTCAATCTACGTTATTAAAGAGTTATGATAAGTTTCGGTTTTACTAAAATTCTGATTCTTACTTTCGTGAACTGAAATCCCGCAAGAGTCACATTCAACAATTTCATTTGAATCGTCACTTTTATCGCCGAAGACAAGCAGAGCAAATTGGTTTTGTTACTTCAATCTAAGTAATATATAACAAATTTTGTTTTTCACAAAACTGTTTGTGTAAAAGATAATTAATTATTATAAAATAGTTACTACAACGGACGTTACCTCTTTCCTGTTTTCCTTTTGATTAGCTGCAGCAGCATCTATTAAACTAAGAATGGAACGATATTTAGGTTTGTCTTCAGATCTTTTCTCTTTCTTCTTCCTCTTTTTCTTCTCACTCATGGCCTTTCTGTTGCTAATTTTAGACTTCTTGGTTGAAACGACTTTCTTCGCTTTCGAACCCTTTGCTTTCTTTCCTGTGGATTTGNCTTTTTCTTCTCATTCATGGCCTTTCTGTTGCTAATTTTAGACTTCTTGGTTGAAACGACTTTCTTCGCTTTCGAACCCTTTGCTTTCTTTCCTGTGGATTTGACCGACTTCTGTGCAGAGCTACTTTTCAGTTTTGCAGAATCTGAGGCAGATTTCTTCTTACTAGGTTTTTTGGCTACAGGTTTTTTAGACTTGGAGCTTTCTCGATTTTTAAAAATTTTCCGTTTTTTCTTGGCAGGTCGTTTTCCGATGAATTCACTGGCTTCATTGAGCTTTTCCAAAGTTTCTCGTAGGGCAGATTTCTTTGTTACGCCGGGCTCATCTGAATCCGAACCATGTGATTCGTCGTTGCTTGAGTCATCATCACTTCCGCTATCATCTTGATCGTTGGAGCTTGAACCTTCTATAACAATTAATAAAATCAATATTTTTTTATTTCACAAGCAAAATCTTTAGATACAGTTTGGCAAGGGAAATGCAACGTATTAACTAACCATCGTCGTTGTCCTTTCCTTCTTCATAATCTTCATCATCAGATTCATCGCTATCCTCAACTTTTACATCACCATCATTATCACTGTCATTTGAACCTTCATTTGAATCTGTGTCAACAGTGCCAGCGGAATCAGAATCTTCCCCGTCACAGTCGAAATCAGGGTCATCACTTTCATCTTGTATGGATTGCTGAAGTAGATCTTCCACGTTCTTTGGTCGGATGGGTCGTTTACCAGTTGCTTCTCTTTCAACTATTTAAATAAAAATCGTATGGTGTTAATCAACACAACCACATTATATGCATCCAATCAATTAATGAAAATATATATATACAAACTTACTCATCGTACGAACCAAGAAGTCAACACCTACTCCAGCCTGTGGTGAGGTTTGCGGCTGCGAAGCTTTATTTGACATTTTGAATCTGTCTTTAATACGCTTTCAAACAAGAGACCTCACTCAACTACTAAACTAATTTCATCTAAATTATACAATAGTATTCTAACTTCCATAAAACAAAACTACAACAAAAAACAGCAGAATTTCCATTTGATACTGGTATAACTGCACTAATAACAATATTTAACAGCTTTTTGGTCCCTAATTTAAATAACAGATTTATAATTTAACTTGGATGTGCTTACTGATAATATTTACATAGAAGTACAATAAGCGATGACTACTTAATAATACCCAAGTAGTTTACATATACACAAAGGTACTTCCAAAGCCTTCATGAAATATTATGGTCTATTAGCTGCTTCTCCTTGCACACCTGTAAACACATCAAGAAACAAAACACAATTCAATAAACATACTGGAACACCAAAAATACTTGCATAACATCAAATATAAAATGTTTTTTGCCTTTTAGGCTATCTAAAAGTATTTTCACCCCCTGTCGTCATTTAATCAAAAAATAATATTCATTGTCTGTCTCCAATAAGCACACTAATATTCAAATTATGTAAAATGTCATCTTTTGCATAGGACGCCTTACAACAATTAAAATTATTTTCTCTGCATCAATTAACCAATTCACTTGCACACCTGTAAACACGTCAAGAAACAAAACACAATTCAATAAACATACTGGAACACCAAAAATACTTGCATAACATCAAATATAAAATATTTTTGCCTTTTAAGCTATCTAAAAGTATTATTACCCCCTCTCGTCATTTAATCAAAAAAATAATATTCATTTCTGCCTCCAATAAGCACACTAATATTCAAATTATGTAAAATGTCATCTTTTGCATAGGACGCCTTACAACAATTAAAATTATTTTCTCTGCATCAATTAACCAATTCAGAACAATGCATACTAACTTTTAGACTAAAAAACAATATGAACATGTTGCGTACTGCGGTGTTTGATATGCTAATGCAAAACAACGCCAAAATTGAAAATGTTCCCTATCTCAACCCAATTTCTAAAAAGTTTAAGCCAACCAGTTATATAATATGCCAACCTGTTAATAACCTTTGATTTAATTCTAATTTAATTATTTTCAATTCAAACAACTCAATTTTCTCTCCATGTACATCACCTGTGCAGCAGAGTGAAATGATCTCCTTCCTCCAATTTTAATGTTTTGATTTTAGATACACAAACTGCTCCAATATACCTTTCTGCCCCTCACACAAGTTTGTTAATCACAATTATATATTAAAATTGTCTTTAACTTTTCAGTGTGATTGGTAGGTACTATAAAATAGCTGTGTACCACACACAACACACTTATTTTACCTGAAAAGTTACGGGAGCACGTATGGAGCACATACCAACATCCTTCATGTCGCAAATTCAACTGATTCTTTCTCTGAGCGAGCCAAGGAGCGACAAGAGGCTATATGGCTGGATGAGGAAACCAAATCCATTCCCTTTCTTCCTCTCTTCATTACACAAACTATAACATTTTTCTATATGCACACCACTCACTACACAGCCAAAAGTTAGTGCAATCCCAAGTTAGTCTGAAAGAAGAAATTTTTTAAAAGAGCTCCTTTCCAGAAGAACACAAGGAGAGCTGACTACACACCATCTCATGATCTTTGGAGATGATTCTGTAGACTTGAGTGTATACGTGTGATATGCTGCGCTGAAATGTTAAATTCGTGTGTACTCTATTGTTTTTCTAGCTTTCTACCACAAATTGCACACTTGTTAAATTAAAAGTTATGATTGGAAAGGTACACCTAACTAAACTAATTAATTATATATGAAATACTAAAAAAATAGTCTTTTAACTTTGGTTTGACTTTTTTTGGGTAAATATATATAAAAATGTATTGTCATAAAATTATGTATGCTTCCTGTTAAATACTCTTATCTGATATAGCATCAACAACCATTAGTATAAATAGAAGGTAAATGAGTCATTAATTGCACACATACCACCACCACCTCATTTAAAGGTGTAGGAGTGTAGGAGTCATTATCAATTTTGCAAGTGATCGCCTCACTCTTGTACTTGTACACGTCGTAAGTAAACTTACCTCTTATTCTACACGAAGAACTGACGATGGTGACGATTGAAACAATTTTTGTCTCCTCAATCCATTCCGTTCCACCTCCACCGCGCACACCGTCTTTGCTTCTTGAAGGCTACTATTCCTCCTTTTCTTATCACCGAAACAGACACAACTCTTTCATGCTTTTAATAACTGTCCATAGTCCACACAATTTAATTGTTTATAACGGTCACATTAACTGCCAAAACTGATTCTACCTCTATAATATATCCTTTTATACACTTAATTTATATCCCTGATTAACAATTTTTACATTTTTCTGCAAAAAAAGTCTGCAAAATAAACTTCCTACTTCTCACACACGTTTTCTTATTGCAAAATTTATATGCACTTGTCTTAGAGAACGCTATTGATATTGGTATTTCTTTTGTAAAGGAATACCCATATACTCACCACCACCACACATACATAAAAGACTCCATGTAAGATTATTATGCATAATATTCAATATTATTGCATAATATATTATTACACACTTTACACATATAAGCCATAACATACAAAAAAAATTCAACCCTTTCAGTTGTGTATTTCTTACCACTTGCCTGAGTGTGTATCTCTCTGAGCTCTAGTTCTTATTTAGGCTCGTTTTTCATGTAAACGTGTGTAAAAAAATAGTTTTAGTATGTTCGCTTATGTTGCGCCGTGCGGCTCCACAGCACAGAAAATTTTTTATATAAAAAAAATTGTTAGATGGACGCTGCTGCTGTGCTGCTTCTCTCTGGATGCGATGTTGTCTATTGTACGGACTAACTTCAACTAGTCGTTTCTACAAGATTGTCTTGAACACTTTGCTTTTTGGTCGTACTTGAGTTGTATGCAACAAACATAGAGACGCGACGGGTAAAAAAAGACGAGGTTGGTTAGTTGGTTAGGTTATTTTATAACGTTGCATTATTGAATAGGTGTATATATACAGCCATAATAATATCCGCATCGGTCTGTATTTTCTGTATCTTTTGTAGATTCAAGAAGCTCTTGCTTTTCAATTTATGTGAAGCTTCGTTGTACTCGTGTGCTTCTGGTAAAACCACACGTAAAACTACTCACACTACAGCTTTTCTGCTTTTCCTTGCTAACTTGCTATTATACTGACTTGCTTTTTTGTTAACTTCACACACACTCTACTCCTACCTAATATTCCACTTGTGTGAAAACAGAAAAGGTAACCTTTTTATTCTGGTTGGTAGATGATATGAATGATGGTAAAAAAATGATTATGAAAAGGAAATGAAATCGGAGGAGTTTCTTTTTTGCATGGTAGAATGGTAGATTAATTAATGCTCGAATTTCTAAACTAATGTCATTTTCGGCTAATGTACGAGCTTCTTTGCGGTAAAAGTAAAATGAAATCTTATAGACTACAGGCTAGACTCTGGCAGAACAACCCTTGAGCAATGGCGCCCGGTTCATTGTTCCTTGGCGGATGTGTGGATGATGAGGTCATGTCACAAGTTGAAGATGTAAAGCGGCTTTCATTATTGAGTACAATGTCCTGTGGATTGTTACACTTTCGCTTCGCGAATGCAATGTCATTCAGCCAGCGCTGATTAATAATCATTGATTATGCATAATATTATGATGAGGGGGAAGGCGTTGGGACCCAACGGTTGGGTGTTGGGAATGAAAAGTCATTTAAGCCTTGGGTACTTTAATGAAATATACATATTTTTATGTAAAATGATTGAATCACATGGGGTGTCAAGTCAAATCTATGATGTTTTTATTGTAGCAGCAATTACAAAAAAATATTTAGTGAGGTGATGACAATCGGTAAAGAAGTTAGAAGAAAATGCTTTTGTAATAAAAATATTGAGATTTGATTGGAATTTGGAATGACAAACATGTGGGTGTGGATTTATGCATAAGAATTATATACACATTTTTATACCAATACATAACGAGACTGAAAAATTGATCTTTGATAATTTCATAATGGAATTTTTTATTCAGAACATTTTTGTTTTTATTCCGGACTGTTGTACACTACAAACGTGCAAATCAATGCGATTTTTTTAGCTTTAAAGTTTGTATGTTTGCTTCATGCAATCACGACCACTTTTGTGCCTGGAAGTTCCAGATTGGAACTGAACTCGGAATTTGTATTAAATCTTCCTCTGATGGATTCTATCTCGTCCATTACATTCATATCATTTAGTTTCCAATCTCTCTGGACTATCTGATTGTAGGAAATCATTGGAAGAGGGTTCCAAAGGTACATTTCCAGGAGGGGCTATAAAGTAATCCTCTTCAATTAGGCTTGCATTTCTTAGTATTTCTTTCCTGTTACATTTTTCAGACTTGTCATCTCTCAAGAAAAGAGCTCTGTAAATGTACATTGAATTAACTTTTTGTTAGAAAACCTCGAACCTCATTGCAAATAGCAAACACTTTATCATTTAATGTCTTACTCATTTTCTAAGACGTTGACTAACGGCTCGACGCCCTCCGTCTTCACCTCGAACAATTGATTTGCAAAATTAACCGCCTCGGTTAGCCTTGAAAGGGCTTCAGCGTTTTCAAAATCCACCAAGCTTGTCCTTTCCAAGTGATGAATTAACGGTGGCGACAGGACTTGAGGGGCTTCGTGAGATGTCGCAGCTCCTGTTGTAGTTGTAACTGTCTGGCTAATACTCGTAGTACTGGAATTACGAACAGAATTAAAATCTAGAAAGGAATTCTGGCCAATTCTGGATGCATTCTGGATCAGTATGCATTTTTCCAGGAGTTTCTTAAACCCTTCACTTCGGGTAATGGAAAACATAGCATTGTTCATTTTCAACTGTGATTAAAATTGCACAATTAAATACATTGCACAGAATTAACTCTCCCAGACCAAATCACACAACTTTTATCGAAAAGTTCTCAATCTAGTCTAGTGACTGACTGCCGCTTTCTTACATGGAATGAGAACATGATCTTGGGTTACTTTGCGACTGCTTCGTGTATGCTTTTTCTTAATAATCCATTTTATGCCAAAAACCTATATTTTTGCAAAAAAAAATATGCTGTGTATGCATTTTAATTATGGAACAAAGTTCTTTTGCAAACTATAATGTTTTAAGTGCAAACCTAATTAAAAATTTGCAAAGAATGAAAGTTCAAGAACAGTGTCTGTCGTCATTTATCATTCATTTTTAATTATTTGAAGAATCAGTACACATATTACACAATACATTTTTCTTATGCAGTCAAAATTAATTATCAGATTTAAATATACACTATACACTTTCGTACAAAGCGAAAAATTCACTCAACTGAACAGGTATAATTAATTATGCATACGTAGGTCAATTCCGTATAACTACATTACATTACACTTACATCATCATTATAATTACAACATACACGATTAAATTTTTAAACACAGAGTGCATACATGTCACGAAAAATAAATTATTATCAACACATCAACAGCAGTTTATATTTTTTTTAGCCATATATGGAAATCCACCATTATTATTCTTTCCAGAAAATTAAATAAGTCTTTTACTTTGGTATTTGCTACCTGTTGTAATTTCTCCATGTTTAATTTGACTGACCGTGTGTACTAAACATAAATACTGCATACCAAAAACATGGGTAAGGATGGTAAGATCGTTAAGGCTTCATAGGTAAAAATTTTAGATCGTGCTTTTCAAAACTGACATTTAATTGTCTTTGTTTACAAGTCTCAGGGCCTTAAGGACTAAACTGACAACGAATGTGTAGAGGAAAAGAAGAGTATACATTATGATAACTTGATAACGCTTTGAACTATTTTGTGTTTAATTTTTTATCAAATATTCTACGTCAGTGGAGCTAAATTCAAGATTTAAACTTAAACAATCAAATTCAGTGATTTAATTTAAACTATATGAGACTCCATCATTTCTTGTAGCGTATTATATAACATCCTGATTATAATAATGTTCCAAATGTATTTTCAAACAAGTTTTTATTCCAAAATTGGTCTGATTCATATTCAAAAACATTATTATTCCTCTGCACAATCTATATTCCTATACAGAGTCTTTGGCAATTTACAAACATTAAATAGACAAAAGGAAGGTTAGGCATGTCTTGCATCCAATATCCAATTCTAATGTAAGTTAAATATTGTTTATTTTTTAGGTGTACTTTTTTAGTTTACTTCAAAAAAGGAAATATTGGGCTATAATAATATTATGTTGAATAGAAGACAGAAACGAAGACATAATATAACATACTGTACCTTTAAGAATTTTAATTTTGAATTTACAATCAATGGGCGAAAAGAAAAAAAAAGCATTTTACATATTACACAAAATGTTAACCCTATTTTGCGAACAACGGGTTTCTCATTTCTGAAGGCCTTTTTTCCGAAAAGAAATTGCGAAGTACGATAACCTGCCCGACGGCGATAACAAGAATGGCAATTGACTCAAATGATGACCACAGCATGACTCTAAAATCAACAAAAATGCACAAACAGTGGTTAAATTGCGATCAAACCCCACATTTTAAAAATTAAGTTTGCTACATACCTTTCATTTAAATCCTCAGCCCGTTTTCTTCCTTGAGCCTCTCGAAGTCGATGATGAGTTTGATAATCTATAACGCTATTGAGATTTTCATGAATTTGCTGTGCTGATGACTCCAACTGTAAATAATGAAATAACAGAGTTATAAATACATATCATAATCATTTATAATAATTAATCATGCTTCTACTTCAATTATTGTAAACCAAGAAAAGAAGAATGTTTTAGTTAAAATTAAGTAAAAATGAGAACCCAATATATATAATTAACCACAAAATTATAACAATATTAAACAATATTATGACCACAAACCTGAAATTCAAAGGTTGTCTGAACACCTTTTTGTATATCCTCATGAAAGCACTCTTTGGCATTATCTGGAAGTTCAAACGTTAACTCGACGGATGATACATTGGAAGGTGTACTAAGAAGTGTTATCGACACTGCTGTCCAAAACACCAGGTAAGACATTCCAGGAATCCCAAAATGACTTAAGCTGCTCCTTAATATATGGTTTAACTTCATCTTGTTTAGTAAGGTCTGTTTGACTAGCTTCTTATCGAAGTATTCCTGCTTCTCCCAGTTTCACGGTTGTAGAAAATATGTTAGGTAATAAGCCAAAGAATCTCTCTCTATCTGGCTGACGTAATTTATCCAAATGCTTTCCTAAAAGGTTCACAACATATTTAGCTAATTAATTATCATCAATAATAAAAAATTCATCCATAATATCCGTTCAACGCATAATTTGAGGGACATTTAACATCCCCTTCATTTCAACTTACCTTTCCTCAACCGTATAGCTAATTTATTGCAGAGTAATTACTTAATCACGATTTTAACTACACCTCGCTCCCTTCCTTCCTGTGTATCATTTGTACCTTCTGCTTCTTTTTGTTTAGCCTCTACAAAACGCCTGCCTAAACACTCTCGTTCTCTCCACAAAATCAACTTACTTGCAATTTCAGTCAATCACAATTAACTAAATCACCAATTAAAACTGAAAACCCTTTAACTAATTATTCTTCTCCAATTAACTTCATCTTCGTCATCATACCAAAAAAACCATCCAGGGGTTTTGACGTAAATACATACACACTCTTAATCACTTTGAGCCCAGACTGGTGTTATTTAATATTATGAGCAATTTATCTTAATTGCAGCATAATGACAGTAACAATTAGTTAAATCAACAATTAAAAATTAATTAACTCTCATCTGTCGCGAGAAAGAAGCCAGTAAACCCAAATCCGTTTTAGGAGTTCTCTCGTATGATAGGGAAGGAAGGTGACGTGTCGGCTGAAACAAAATTTGAAAATAGCGACTTCCCGCCCCTCCAATCTTTCATTTCCCTACTCAATGATTCACAAAGTCACAATAATAAATGGGGTGTTTAGGTTGCCGTTTAGTCAACTCATCTGTCTGAAACTGGTGACGGGGTAAAATGCAACAGACATGTGAGCAAACAACACTTTTTTGTTTGTTGTTGTTTTGCCGTTCACTTCGTGAAACGTGGGCAGTGAATACGTTTGGACTAGTTTTTTTGACAGTTATAAAGATAACTTTGAGTAATTAGTTAATTGCTGTAGTTAGTTAAGGGAGAGGCAGTGGTCAGTGTTTAGCGTTGCTGTTGATCAGTAATAATTAAGGTTGTTTTGTTGGGCGGAAAGGGATGGTGGTTTCGGGTATGAAAATCGACGACAGGGTGTTTTGGGTTTCATTCCAGAGACCGACAAAAGGGACTTAATGAATGTTAAAGATAATTAAAGTGTTAGATTATAGTTTTTTTGGAGTATTGTGCGAGGTTGGCGTGTGAATGAATGAAAGAAGGTGCGTTTAATTAGTGTTTGTTACGCAGTTATTTATGAATATTTGAATTATCACGTTGGGAGAGGTAGGTATGCTTTTAATTATAATTATTTAGTCTTACATGTTCTGTTTGGTTTATAATGTATTTGGTGTGATTTGGTCATTTAAAAAAACTATTTTCAGTTTCGCCGTTACCGCCTTGCTGTTAGGCTGCTGGAGGACCGTGCACTGAAGGATTATGGCTGTTGACAATGATGAATTTGATGTGGACATTGAGGTAAGTCATTAATGAATCATACTTTGTCAAGAGGAAATTTTTAAGCATGAATTTTGATGGGAAATGTTAACAGGAATGGTTTTAAGGTAAATCTTGAACATTTTTGGATTTTTAGAGTGCCATTTTTGATATCGAGAATGAAGATTTCGAAGCCTCTCCATGTGCAAATTTGTCAGGAACAGGACTCAGCGCAGATATGGGTAAAATGTATAAGACTGATTCAGGACAACCAATCGTTACGAATGCGGAGCTTAATTCTGGGCACCAGGCGGGTATGTCTGCAGAAAGAAATTCATAATTTTTTAAAAGATTTTATGTTTATCCCATTAAAATATTCAATGCTATTATTTTGATAACTTGCAGGAGCATCTGTCAATGATCATTCAGCAAATGATCAGAAGAGTCAGGAAGATAATAATGACCCTCTAATGGATGATGAGTGCGACGAACTCTTCACTCAAATTGATGAGAACGAGATAAGAAAAGTTGTTCGTGAAAAAGAAATTGTTACGCCCATCTCAGACGTTTTCAAAAAGCCTCTCAATTATTCCGAAATTTCTCCTAGAAAAAGAGCTACTGATGATGAAACTTCCTCCTTTTTTGCAACACAAGACAACTCAAAGGATAATCCACCTCTGAAACGGCGATTTCCTGGTCCAGCTGGTCTATTGCCCCATCTTCAGCGAGAGGAACTTAAATTTATCAATATGGCACCTCATCCATTGTACGAAAAGGTGTCCAAGGCAGTTTCGCAACATTCTGAAAACAACTCATCCAGCAGCAGCCGCAAAAGTTCCATGCCATTTCATGCTGGCAAGGAGCGTGGCAATACAGGTCTCCTCAGTAAAGCCCCTTGGAAAAGTATGATTAAGACTCTCAATTTAAATATCAAAGATGACAACGATTTACTCAACATCCTTAACATAAAATGGGTACGGGCGAAAGCAAAACGATTCAAGGAAGAAATGAAGATTCCGTTTTTAGCTGTTGTTGTGCAAGGAGAATTAGAAGTAACATCATCAAAGAAAAATTTCCGGTATAAAAATCCTAGCGTGAAATTAATGGATCCGTCTGGAACTATTGTAGCTNTATAAAAATCCTAGCGTGAAATTAATGGATCCGTCTGGAACTATTGTAGCTGCCTTTAATCCGAATTTTGTTGAAACATACGGAGATAAAATAGTTCCAGGAACTGCTTTGGCATTACGAAATGTAAGTTATACTAAAGCCTTGAGGATCTGCTGTTATTTTTATTATATTTATCGAAACGTATTATTTTAACCGTGCCATTTTTAATTTTAACGTTTCAGTGCGGATTTTTGAGATTGAAAAACAATATTATCCTAACCGTAGCCAAGAAGAATTTGGTTTGTTTAGCCACGACGAAAGAAATTGAAGAGGAGAATTACAAAAGAGAGACTACATGCAGTGGCGGAGAACTGAAGATTGAAAGAGATGTGTTTATTTTACAAAATTCGCCATTACTTTTGGATAAAATACGGGAAGAATATCATGAAATCTCAGATAAATTAATCACATCAAAAGATGACGTACAGGATCAAAATGAACATCCAAATCGTATTTCCAACGGTGCTTCAACGGAATACTCTAACCGTACCTCGCTTTTTAGTACCGTTAACTCTACTACTCGAGCAGTTGGGTTTAGTGATAGACGGTTCGCAGCCGTAAATCCTGGTGGTGTTCCTGCCGTGGTGACCTCTTCGCATCAATTTCAACGGAATTGTGACCCAGTAGCAAATTTTTCTGTCGATACTTCCTCTGGGTTCGATGATGATGACGATGACGCGTTGTTACAAGCTTTAGAATACGTTGATTTTGTAATTGATGAAGATAGTATGTAAATACCTCATTATGTTCATTTAGTATGTAGGTGACTTACTTACAGTCAATACTGACATTACATTAAATAATGTATTTTTATAGTAAAAGTTTTTCAAGCTGTTCTAAAGTAAAAAAATGTATCTCAGACTCTCAACTAAACTATGTACCTACCAGGTTCTACCTGGGTGTTTTACTAATGTAATATTGTAACTTGATCATGTACAGTTTACTATAATAGCCTAAATAATTACATAAAAATTGACAAAATTAAAAATTTTATATTATTAAAATATTGTACATAGGTATATTGTAAAGGTGAGTCTAACCTACAAACAAATTGTAGGTGTTAACAATTACTCTGTGATCATTAAGTAAACTTGATAATAAACGCCTTTTTCAATGATATTTTCAATAAATCGCAAAATTGAAAGGAATATACTGTTTTTATTACATAAAGGAATATTATTACAGAACTTTTGTAACTTGTAAGTAACATAACACAAACAGACTGGTTACAGTTGTTTTTAAATAGGCAATGTGGCTTTTCACTGAAATATAAATAGCTATTGTATCTACCACCTATCTAATCTACAAACAACCTGCATACATGAAATATGAACTGGAAAATATGTAGTATATCGTTTTACGTAGTAGGCGTATATCGTTTCTCTCATTTCTCACTTTGTTCAATTCAAGTTTAGTTTACATACAGACAAAATCCACGCGGAACGCATACACGTAATAATATATTTATGTAATTTACTAGATGAGATGAGAAAGAACTCATGCCGTCATGTCTTTCACTGGACAAAGTTTTTCAACTTTTGGAACGTATTCCATAGATAGAATGCAGGAGTGTCATTATTTCATGCAACGAACTAAGGAGTAAGCTGAAAGTCAAATCCACAGTTTAATGAATGAAGTATGTCATAATAAATGCATAGTCCGAAACTAACCAAAAACATGAAAAACAATAAAAGTTATGAGTTATTTTAATACGGCTAACTTCCCATAATGCATCTATTCTGGTCGTGAATGGGACAAAGCTATTCATGATGAATAATTCATCGATACTTATACAGGAGTACAAAGAATCATTGTAGAAATAAACATCACTGATGAATCATGAGATAATCTATTTCATATTTGTAAATGTTGCGGTGGAGTAATTTGATAGTTGTAAATTGACCGTGATCAATTCATGCAACGAACTAAGGAGTAAGCTGAAAGTCAAATCCACAGTTTAATGAATGAAGTATGTCATAATAAATGCATAGTCCGAAACTAACCAAAAACATAAAAAACAATGAAAGTTATGAGTTATTTGATTATGGCGAACTTCCCATAATGCATCTACTCTGGTGATGAATGGGGCAAAGCTATTCATCGATACTTATGCAGGAGTACAAAGGATCATTGTAGAAATAAACATCACTGATGAATCATGAGATAATCTATTTCATATTTGTAAATGTTGCGGTGGAGTAATTTGATAGTTGTAAATTGACCGTGATCAATTGCGAACTGCATTGCTACAGAAGGTGTATTTTTTGTATTATTTCAGCCATCCGAACAGTTTGGTTTACTCCCCCTGCCTTTCTAATCCATGAATGAATACTGAATACGGTCAAGCTAATGTAACTGACTTGTACAATGAAAATGCGTATATGACATGACAGATAACATAACATACTTGAGTTCAGTTATTATTCAGTTCCATTTCCAGTCCTTCCTAGCGGTGTGGGGAGAGATAAGAGTTTTTAAAACTAATTTAACGCTAAAAAGAAACGACCTCGACATTGGTACACTTTCATTGTTGTGCATCAAAATGGCAATTAAATATGCATAGAAATCAGTTTGCAACACTTGTGCAGTTATATTGGTAGTGAATTATTTAAGCATTTAGTGATAGTGCTAATTATCTGTCGTTATAGACAGGTTGTATGAAGGAACACTTTACTGTCTTGACCTTCTCACCCAAAATTAACATTTATCTTCGTTACGTTGAGATCGTCAGCGATTTTCTTTTTTGATTAGATGGAACTAATTGAAAGCAATCAGAATTAAAATGACGTGGAAAATGTCGTCTCACATTTCCCCAAAGACTTGTGTCATTACTTGCATTATTTGCTTTCTAAGTCTATCGACCGTTGTAAAGGCTCTTAATTATCCTTTAAATCAGTAAGTTTTTTAATGGTCCAGTTCTGTGATCCAATACATGCCTTTTTAACCGTGTATTCACCTTAATTTTTCCAGACCACAAATTTACGTGGAGAATGGACACGTCTATTTCATTCCAGCAGAGAACAAAAATTTGATCCTGAAAGCAAGTGGGAATGGAAAGATATTATTTAACAGTGTAGACCTGGATAATTTGACAAATTCAGTAAGAAATTAGTGTTTTAATTACAACAATCCAATATCATATCATTAAATAGCATACTGATGTTCTCGGCTTTCTCCATTTCTAAACCCAGAAGTGCATCATTTTGCATGAAACATAAATTCAATAAAGTTTTCAACAGATATTTGTGTCATGAATATTTAGGTTCAAAACAGCGTTAAAGATTTGAATGCATTTAAAAATATTTTTGGAAACCCAACATCATCCTCTGGTGGACAAATTTCATCGCGAATTGCAAATATTGAGCAGGTACTACAATGGCATTAATTTTACTCATGATCTCCTGTGTCGGGGAAAGACGCATCCTTGTATCATATCATCATATATTATATAGTCATCAATAGTTTTACTAAATATCTTTGCATTTAACTTCTTTCTTCAGACTGTACAGCGGCTTGGCCAGATAGAAACATTGGATAGTCGGTTGACCATTATTGAAAGACGTTTGGCAACAAGCAATGGAACTGATGCTGGCGTTAGTGCATGAGATGATATTAAATTACTTTAAAGTGAAATTTAATAGGGTTATCCAACAGTTTCTTCTTATCTTTAGGACGGGCGAATAAACTCAAGAATAAGACGTTTACGACAGCGTGTAAGTATTTTACTTTCTTCAATGTAAAAGAGTGTTGATTTTTACAGCAAAATTCATTTTGTAGGTTGAAGCAGTTGAAAATCAGCTCAGGGATGTTGGAACGCCTGGACAAAATCCCTGCCATTCTAATCCGTGCTCAAATGGTAAATACTTTTAGTCGGTGTAATTAAAATTTGGGAAAGGAAGCTGTAGACTCATTCTGGGAAAAGAAAGAAACAATTTTCTAAAGCCTTCTACGGTTAACTAATTGCCCCCGATTTTAACATAATTTGCAGGAGGAACCTGTATTCCATCAATGTATGGGGCATTCTGTTACTGTGCTTCTGGATGGGAGGTTAACATTTCTTAATTTTTTTAACCTGAGCATACTTTTATGCATTGTTCCAACAACAGACAAACAAACGGTAAGTTACTTGATTGCTGTTATTTTTTAACAGGGCGAACGCTGCGATCGTGACGTGAATGAATGCGCCAACTTTGCAGGAACTGAGCTTGGCTGCCAGAATGGGGGAACATGCGTCAATCAACCAGGAACTTATCAGTAATACATGATTGAACTATTGTTAATGATTTCAAATGAATTTCCACAAATTCACAGTTTGAATTTTAATTACGATCAGATGCCAATGCCGAAATGGCTATTTCGGAATACATTGTACACAGCGAAGTGGGGATTGTTCCAGTGGCTCAAATTGGGAACTCTGTGGACATGGCCTATGCATCAACCAACACGCAGGCGCAAATCCCTACACTTGCATTTGTGACTCGGTTCGTGTAGAAAATAAACTACACAATATGATTATGATAGTTCAATTAGGGCAATTAAAAAGAATAATTACTGGATTTTGATAAAAGGGATGGAAGAAGGATGGTAGGTCTCCTGCTTGTATGACTGACGTTGATGAATGTTCCCAGTATCACACTACCTGTTCAGTTAATCCACCTGTATCATGCGTTAACACTCCGGGTTCTTACGTATGTGGCTCATGTCCACCAGGTACTAAGCATTTAAAATTAATGGGAATATGTTATAAGGGATACGCTAACAAATTTCGTGTTTAAATTTTAAAGGCTATTCCGGAAATGGTCACCAGTGTGCAGACATTAATGAGTGTCTGGTAAACAATGGCGGTTGCAGTATTAACCCTATGGTCCAATGCACTAATACTGTGGTAAAGTAAATTATGATTTTAATGTCACTATTTTTGGCACTACCAAGATTAAAATTATTATCAAAGAAGCAAATAAAAGGAGCAAAATTGGTTTAAAAATAGGGCTCTAGGACTTGCGGTCCATGCCCTCCAGGGTACATGGGCACCGGATTATCCTGCCAGTATGTGGGAATATGTCACATGAATAATGGAGGATGTCACCCCATGGCACGTTGTGTAGAAAATCCAAGTATGCAGTCTTCTTAAGTCTAGAAACAAATCAGATTTCATTACTCAAATTCATCTTATTTTTACATTCTTCTTCTTCTTCTTCTTCTTCTAATAAGCCCATTCTTGTATTTATTTTCAGTGATCGGGCAAAGTTATGTCCAGTGCATATGCCCTTCTGGCTACACGGGAACTGGAATGGGTCTTCATGGATGCATGCCACATCAAGTTCCGGGTGGTGGGTCCATTGCCCCCACCGTTGCTCCAGGAGGAAATCCCTGTGTACCAAGTCCGTGTCAAAATGGAGGAGTGTGTCATTACTATGGCGGGGCGACCTTCACTTGCTCATGTGCTCCAGGATTTACTGGTACGGAGCTGCATGCAACTGTATCTTTCTCTCTGTCAAGTTATATTCTTGCTGAATCTAATTTTTTATCCAAACGTTACAAATTAAAGGTCTGACATGTTCTACAAGGACTAATCCATGCCTTAGTCAGCCTTGCCAAAATGGGGGAACGTGCAACCCCTCTGCAACTGGATTCACTTGTACATGTACAAGCGAATTCACCGGAGAACTGTGCCAACAACAAGCTGAAAGTAAGCATGTATTTTTTCATAAGCAACTCTAAAACATTAACAAAATATAATGAACAGGTACCTGAGTTGACCGTTACTAAAATCTATTTGTAATGTTCCATTTGTAGGCTGTGGAGGATCTCAATATTTTTCAGCAGAAGAAGGAAGTCTTCGATTTCCACAAACTCAGTCCACGTATAATCACAACACGAGATGTGAATGGTTGTTGCATACAACCCCAGGAAAAGTTTTCAATATTACGTTTACTAATTTTCACATGGAGGGTGACACTACCTGTTCATACGACTATCTTGAGGTAACTTTTGGAAGCTGATGCTCTTAGCTTTTGCTGCTTTCTCTAGTGCAAAATCTGCAGTGGCTCTTTTCAGTACTTTTTATTAGTTCGTTTATTTTAAACAAAGATACGAGATGGAACAGATTCAAGATCTCCACTTCTTGGAAGATTTTGTGGTGAAGAGCTTCCACGCGGAGGGAATATAATGTCTACTCATAATACTTTACATCTAACTTTTCGATCTGATCATAACGTTAATGGATTGGGATTCGGATTTACTTGGAACTCAACAGACCCAGGTTAGATTTTTGAGAAAGCTTAGGTTAATCTTAATGGAAACACAACTTACTTACTTTTAAACTAATCTTTCTTTATAGTTTGTGGGGGTGTACTTGAAAACCAGAGCCATGGATCATTCAGTTCACCTGGTTATCCAGGCACTTATCCACACGATAGGGATTGCATATGGCAAATCAAAGGGACGCTTGGGAAGAGGCTTCAGCTAGTTTTTGCA
>JAHZMV010000246.1:0-13317 GCA_027743765.1 Coecobrya sp. COE2
GGTCACCACCAGTGTCAGATTTCCCCATTGTTGGTGTTGTATTAGCCACTCCTTGTATCACTACACAACATCATGCCACAAAGATTACTATACATGCCAAAATGCCTAAACTTGATGTACTAATGGCCTACAAAGTGTCTTTCGTATAAAAAAGTGACGAAACCCATATATATTTTAGGTTGAGGCAAATCAAATCTCCAATAATGTCTAAATGCCAATACAAGATTGTGCACGTTTATCACATTTTTGTCATTAGTTAAACTGATGACTGCAACAGTGTAAACAAGAAAACTCTACTATTGTGAATTGTGTATGGAGTAGAATAACTGAATGAGCCACAAAAAAGTGGGAAGCGACTAAGAGTCTGAGATAAACATCACACAGAGCCCCCAGATTATGCTCGTGTGTGCATTGCAATGTAATCATAAAAAATATACCTAGGTAGTTGTACTGTATCCTTATTTTAGATTTTTTAAACAACGGCGAAACAAAAACTACAAAAAATCAACACTAGAAAAGATAGACTGAAATTAGCACGCACAACATACATGAAGATAGACCGGTAGACAGTCAAGAATCAAGAGCAGTAAAGAAGAATATAAGCACCGCTGGTGTCGGAAATATATGAGCCGCTGAATGTGTGAAGAATTTTCCAAAATTCAAGTACGGGAAGGAAAACTAAATTGAATATGACTAAAGACAATATTTGAGCAAATTCAATGCTTTCCAAACACAGCGTAACAGTGTAAGTGGTATGAGATGCAGTGGTAGTAAGAAAGCAGCGGCTCCTTTCTTTACTTAAATCATACACCACAAGATCCTCCTCTATATCCATTCTTTCCTTGATCCAAATACTGCTATTGAAATGTTAAAATAATCAAAGTGAGTCTTTATCGCCACTAACCAACGCCGCCACAAGTAGGTATTAACTTAAAAACAGTGACATTTAGTGGTTGGCAGTTGTTTCAGAACACCAAGGTTGGCAATGAAAGTATATCTGTGCCTAAATTAGATTTTCTTCGTGCATAGTGAACAGCACAGGCACAGTAGTACATTAATATATTATGCAGTCAGTGACACCAGCCAGTCAACAGGGTAGCAAATTGTTTCGAACTCTACTCATGCTGCCGTTTAAAAATGCAAGATACCTTAAAATCGTTCGATCATTTCATACATTCATTAAATTACTTTCAAAACGCATTATCCTTCCATAACATAACGAGTAAGATTAGGATATAATGCACATAGTAGGACTAGCTTCTAAGTTAACTTTATCGTATCAGAATTTGGCATCATTTAAGACAGGCTCAGTCAGTTGGAAAGGGTTTCCAAACGTTCAGTTCAATCTAGAGAAAGATCAGTTGAAAATTATAGCATCATCATCCCCGAGTTTAGTAGGAACATTTAAGGTTGTATGGCTATATACATCGCTTTTTCATAGTCATGATCATTACCACAGCCAAAATACCTTTAAAACCAGTTGTCGTATAACCTACGTAGCTGACAGTTTACAGTGATAAATTAGAGATAGTATACTGTAAATATTATGAACATTTGTCGACAATTGCAAACCTTGCCATGTGCAAAATTTCTTTCCTTGACATCATATTAATATCCTGGAAGAGTGCCATTACTAATAGTATTGTAACACGGACTACAACACAATGACGGAATTTATTCCTGAGAGCGGACAGACAGACGATATTTCCATTTCAAAGTAAAACTTTTGTTGGAAATAATTTTGCTTTGAGTTACATCATAAATATGTTACAAGTAGCAATGGGGTGTCAGTTGTGCCGGGGAGACTTGCGAGTTCCGCGCAGTACTACTTATGCCAACATAATTTGTAATTACAAAAGATACAAAAAGTTGACTCTCATGAACAAAATATTATACGCTCCCACTGCCTAGGCTTCATTCAGCTACATTGTACATCAATTAAAATTAACCGTTTTTTGTTGGGATTGCCGGCGTCATCTCAGATCTCAAGCCTTAAAATTCAGTTTCCTTTCTATATTCTTTGCCTGTTTTTTTCTCTCTGAATCATCTTTGTTCATTCATTGTAGCGTGGTTGCATTTTGTACTATTTTTTTCATTTTGTATGGTTGCTTGTTAATAGAGCTAACAGCCTGTAATACAGAGATACATAGTCCTTAGTCCTATGTGGACAGAGAACTGATTGTTTCATGTTGTTTTTAAACTTTGAGCTGAGTCAAGGTAGTAGTAGGCTTATCCATAACAGCAACGTGTTTGTATAACTGAATGTGAAGTGAATATGTGTGCAAGGACTGAGATTCGCCTTTCCATTACGAATTTGCGTAACTTCATGATATATTAATACTTATATATGATAGTATACTGATTGAATTGATGCTAGTTAAAATATAAGAACAGCTTTGTACAAGTTTTATCTTCTCTATTCAGATTCTTAAGAAAAGTAACCGAGAGAAGAAGAAGGCTTGTTGAAACATTTATCTCTGTCTTCAGGAGAAGAAGTCACGCTTCCTCCTTTCCCCTTCTTTGAAAAACGGATTCTTCATGTCAACTTAACTTCCACGATAGCGGATTGTGGCTTGCAATGTTATTAGGGATGTTCGCTACAGCCAAAAACAAAGAGTACAGGTAACATTAAGAAAAAAGGCACATTATACAGAAGCTTTCTATACGAAGAAACCGTTTTTTATTTCCTTTTGGATTAATCCGCTACTAATTCAGCCAAAAGAAAGGGATAGTAAAAAATGCAAAGGCATAAATAACAAAAGAGTGTCTTAATTCATTCTTCTCATCGTGTTCTCTATCTTATTAGAAAAATGCTTTGCTTTGTAGGGTAAATTGATACATTTGTGCTCATCTCATCTAGATTACTAAATATTAACATTAAACCGTGTAACTACAGTTGTGCAACAACAACACAACGAAACATCTTGTTTTCAACTTTTTTTTGCTAAATTAGATATTTAGTATGCGCCTTGTGTACACACAGAAAAAGCCTACACGATGAAGAGAAGAGTGGTAGGTAGGCTCACTCATCGTCAGTGTCAAATGATAAGAGGAGCTGAGGAGCATCGTTTTTGAGAAAGCAGTAAAAACCATCTACTTCTTGCTTCAGCCACTATTTTTATTATGTAGCTACCAAACATTTGCAACCTAAAGTTTCTTTCTAATCTTATTTATCTGGATGTACTAGAAAAGAAGCAATCTGTATAACTGGGGAGTAATGGTGGTAGGTGAGTAGAGTGAGCATATTACTGAAAAAAACTAAAGAAAAACCATATAAAACTGCCAAACTCTCAGAATGCAGGGAGCTTTGTTCATCGGCATGTAATGTACGAATATTTTCGTACCTATAATTTCCTTTTTACCAATCCTATTTAGTAGTTGTTACTCTTAGATTTGTGGAAGAATTTTCGTAAACTCAAGCATTCCTTACTTTTCGCCTCATCACACCGGGATTTCAGGAATGAGAATTTATAAATTTTATACTATTCTCCTATTCCTACATGCGGCAACAATATTCTTAAGATTGACAAAACCAGTCAGTTATGTAAGTATTACGGCTTGGAGCTTAATGTTCTGATTGGAATGCCGATGGAACTTGTAGGATGCCCGCTTAAATATACAAACATTCAACGAAGTTAAATGTAATTTGGAAGCATGCAGCGTAAAAACATGTGTGAGTCGTAGTTTGTCTTCGTTATGTATATATACAGTATTTTCTTTTTCGTTATTATCCACAATCGTTGGTCGTGTCACACAGAAAATAACTTTTTCTTCTGGTTGCGTTGTGGAACATAAAAAAGGAAGTCAACGATACTGGAAAATAAGCTCATCGCCAGATGTGACTTTTGACAGTTAACCGAGTCTATTATGAACCTGAGGAGCATAATATAGTCATATTATGGATGAATGAGTACTATATTACGTGATGTGTCTGTCTGTTTGTCTATATGCATGTCAGAGTATATAAATCCATGTTTACTGTTAACAGCGCTTATCAAGCCTCTCTCAAAAAATGATTTGGCATACATATGTGAGTAAAGTATCCTCGCATGACTTAAAACGTACATAAGGACCTGGCAAAACAATACGAATGAGACTCAAACTTATGCATTTAAAGTACTCACTCCAATTTCAAAATTGGATTTTCAAAGTGTAAATAATACGAACCCAATAGATGGGGGCGAACAAGATTTTACAATTGAATGCCACAGGGAATAATCTAACTTATTCATATATATTTTTCGGCGAAAAAAAGTTATTATCACCAGTCAACGGTGCCGCTAGTATGTACATTGAATTCCACTCTACTGCGTACATTTATGTAGGTAACCATTATTTTTTATACAATTGACAGAGTAAATATAATAACAATGACATTTTTCTGTTTGCAATGTTTTGGGCAACATATTTAACTAACATTTCAAGCACACAATCGCAGTCAATCACAAGCGTTTTGTTCTGGTCCATAGTCTCACTTTAATTGTTTCTTCATGTGATCGAAATCAATCTGTGTAACTTTAGTGTATATGTAGTATATACACACGCTTGGGCAAATCCATAAAAAGAATAAGTGATTATTCAGAGAGAAATTTTAGCTCAGACATTTTACTTAAGTCGATCACAGTTACTCTATCTACTAGGTGCAAATATTAGCATTCGTGTTCATTGATTCATTGAATGTGACATTCGCCTTTTGCTCCTTTGTCGTTTTCGCATAAGCATACAATATAGAGCTAGAAGACACAATGAGTCATGTATCCAAATCTACGTTTTCCTTTTCCTCTCTGTCGATGCCAATGATGACTTTTGAGTATAGTTCCTTTCTGTGCCCGTATTATATATATATTATTATATCCCTCTGCACGCATGCCGTTTCACGTTCAAATAATAATAGTTGCCTGATTGCAAAATGATGGCTTCCGGCCAAGTGCAATAGCATAGAACATGCATATGATTTTATACAAACGAATGGTTGACTGGAAAAACGGGAAACTAGTAGAACTGATTCTCTTTCTTGACACGAAGGATGTACATTATTGCTTTCTTACTCCAGCCTACAAATACCAGACTTGAACCTCATCAGTATTACCTTATGAATGTCTTCCATCTATTATTTTCCATTTGTCACGAATCGGAAAATTTATTTATGGATGAAGTCTTGTGTAATTTATTACTTACTTTCATACAGCATGATTCTGAAAAATATAGAGAAAATCAGATTCTCTTTCTTCACCTTACTACCTACTCCTACAACTTTATTTTCTACTAACGTATTCAGCAAACAAGAAAAAAGGATGAATGGAAAGAAAATGTCATTAAAAATTGCTTCCATAGCTCGAGCCTAGGAATTTATATGATGATGATGCATGTCTAGAAAAAACTGAATTAATATCCAAAAAATATCTTGTTACGTGTCGGCAGCGGAAGTAACCCCACAATAGGCGTGTGAGGAATAGAAAAAAGACTGAATGACAAATGTTTTTCCTTCCAATCCAGTGTTATATAGTAAAGTAAGTGTAAATTAACTATACAATATGTTAGAATTCAATATTTCCGCAATATTATTTCTGATTTTGATATTTTGTTTACTCGGGATAATTCTATACATACGTATGCATACCTGTCACCATTATCAATCACCAGCACCGAGACTTGTTCAAACCGTGTGAATACTCTTTGCCATGAATGCATGTACCCATGTGTATTCGTAAAAGTATGGGAAAGAATCATTAATTGATCTCTAAACTGTTCCCTCTTCGCATGCCTAACATTCCTTACAGAGGGACTGGAAATGAGCTGGAACTCATTTCAACTCTTGTTCTTCTTCATCTGCTTTCGCATTCCAAATTCCAACACGATTCTTGTTTCATACTTTTATCTACCACCACCAGCATCACAAATAAGTAATGTAATCACTCTTTTTAAATCTTCCGGGTTGAATGATTCTTTCTTTACTACAACTCCTCATTCCGGTAAAAATACATAAACCAGGAATTATGAGAAGCTAAATATATAGTATAAAAACACTGCATTTGGGAGGTAGACTCCATCAGACTGATGGAAAATAACCCGTACAAACAAAACTAAAAAATTTTCTATATGAATGTAATACGCCTCTTTCCCCGTCATTTGTGACAACGTTCGGCAGTTTTCATTACCATAATTTCTTCTTCTTCAAACTGTCATTGTGCTGTATCAGCATAATAAATCTCAAATCTCCCATGACTTTTTCCACCCACCACTACTTCCAGTCGGAGACACAAAGAAAATCAAAGGCAAACTAAATTATAGTAAATTGAATTCACAATGCTAGCCCAAAAGTGTCTTTTGCTTGCGTTTATCTCAAGTTTTTCTCTCGCGAATCGGATGCATATAAAAAGGGCCACACATTGGGCGCACATGATGCCAAATAGTCTCCTCTAATTTGGAATAAGATATGCTCTATGGTATAATGGCGACAATGACATTTCGGTTTTAATATTTAAACCTCTAACATACGAAAGACACTTTGTATCCCTATTTTTTGCATATATTAAATAGAATAAAAATCATGCAATGCCTTACTTCCTTCAGCATTAAATTTAAATTCATAAGACGGCATTTTCTGTAAGCCAAAGTTATGCTTGGATGAAGAATCAGTTGCAACCGCACTGCGAGTATTACAATTTTTGCCACTCATTTTTCCCTGAGAAGTTTTCATCGAAGAGACATCTTCAGGCATGTCTCCGGAAGCCACTGATGCTTTTAAAATAACTGAAGACGATGAGCACTGAGACAAGGAGGCATCTTTCGGAACTTGGGAGTCTACAGTGGAAACTTCTGATGTTTCATTCTCGTCCTCCGAACATCCGGAAGAATCCTCCTCTTCCTCATCGCTCGACTCTTCCTGCTCATCCTCATCCACTTCCGAACAGCAGCTTGAAGATCCTTTAACATGGTGACTACTATTTTGTTGATGTTGAGATGATGATGAGGTAAGCATGAAGAGGCTCAAATCCTAATGAATATTCGGGTGATTTTGTTTGCGGAAAATCCATTGTTCGCAACGTATTTATAGTTTTGAATAAAATGATAATTTATGCTTCTCTACAAGTTAACTCGTGATTACTTCACGGGCTTCAAATTCATATAGTGTTCCGCTTAATTTCATATTTCATTTTCACCATGTAATCTCCCATGATTCAAGCTTCTATCTTCAATTCCTCTCACTCACCAAAGCACATTTAATGGGAGATTTCAACTTGGCACTCATAGTGAAATCCACATAATAATAATAAGTATTTGTCTTAATATATCTCTACTGTGCATGCAAGACTGTGCCAACTAACTTGGGAGTCTATAATGCTTTCCGAATTATCATAATAATAAAACACCTACCTACACAACGGAGAAAATTAACAACAAATAGCATAAGTGTGTTTGTATAATATAATAAATGTCCCGTGCAGTAGTAGTTACACTTTTCAACATAATATATTATACACATACGTTTACATATTTAAAACGCATGTTTTGCATACAAAGTTCCACTATACTTATCAGTTTCACTTCCTCATCCCAAAACGGAACACAAGTGTCTCATCATTTTCCCCGCAAAAGATTCATTTTTCACATGCCTGTCTGTCATCTCTCCAAAGAAAAGAAATCCTTTCTCTCTTATCACAGTTGACTGACATTGACACATTTACACAAGGATTTTCCTAGTCTTTTCTCCCCTCTTCAAAGGATTATTACCCGCTGCATGCCAATACAAAAGTATCTCTTACACAATTAAGTATAAATCAGTGACGGCAAATACCTTCTCATGCACACACATATACATGTATAACATAATGAACAAGCATGCATGCGGAACTATACTGATATAATAAGGTTATGATAAGTATAGTGATAAGATAATGTCGTCAAGCAGTGATCCAAAGTATAGGCTTTCATAATAGACCCAAGACCAAATATTGTCTGTTGATGGTTTTTTAAACCTTCTTTTGAATATTAATCACTCCACTCGTCAGTCAACACACCACGACTAAACATTTTAGCACCGACACCAAATATACAGATTAGCAGTCATTAAATAGTTGACCCATTTCTTCAGCTGTTTTTACTACTGTCACACACCGGAACTACGGGAGAAAATTTTAATTTGCCTAATCCAAACCACTGTTTTATACCAAGACACAAACTAGAATATTGTTTGCCAAAGATCAATGAAGCCGATAGAAACGTGTGAAGCTATTATAATATGATGTAGGCGATAAGACGATGAGATGAGTTTCACACTTCATACTTTGATACTGCTTTTAATGTATGTAAAGTAAAGTGTCATAAAATAAGTCAAAGTAGCAAACTTTACATATAAACTACAGAGATTCACAGCTCAACATGAGTATTTTTGCTCAGGAATCAGAATATTATTATGTGTGTGGGTTGCAGCGTCGACTTCCTTTCTTCTTCCACACGACGATGTTACCGGTTACTACTCTATACCATGCATTTCATAGCGCAAGCAACTCCTGAAAAGTCTGCTGCAGAGTGAGAAGACCGTGAAATATGTTGAAGTAGAGTAATTACAAATTAGACACAATTAACCAAGAGCGATTCATTTCCTCTGATTTTCTAAGCTGTACACTATGCACAGGGAGATGACTAATAAAACCAGTTTGAGTATGCAAAGCACTACTCTCTCTCTGATCTATTTCAACAGAGTCAGTATTTACCCGTCATATTATACACAGGAAAGCAGAAAAGGAAGCAGGAACAGACGAGAGGAAATAAAGCAGATCATCCTCGTCAAATTTCCAAGTTGACTAGCGTCTAAAATAATATGGACATGTACTGGTGTACAACAAGAGGACACTATCATAATGATATACAACATTTAACCTTTATGTTGGAAAGAGTAATGGAGATTCTACGTAGTCACGCCAAAATATACAAACATTGATAAACAGCACCCCCCAACTACTTCAAATTTTAAATGTGGGTAATGAAATTTTAGAGTACACGGATAGATGAGCAGATAGGCACCTTGACGCTCTTGAATGGATAACAGCAAGGGAAATGTGCATAGGGCATATACACGGCTGGCTGGCGAAGGATGGTAATGCGATAATGCTATATGATCTACGTTTTTTCTGGTGAATAGACATGACTGTCAGCATCAAGATTAAAAGGGAAGAAGGAAATGAGTCTTTCTTTTTTTCTATTACTTCATACTTATTTATTTACCTCTTTTATGTTCCTCTCGATACTAGTGATGAAACTCTCATACAAACCTTTATTGGCTCTGCGTTCACGTTCTAAACTAAAAGTAAGATTTTTTCTTACAAGTTTGTGCAGTTGCAACCAAAATAATAGCTCTTCTCCGGTTTTTTCAAGAACCTTTTTGTCTTTATTTATTTTGTATTTTTAGTTGAAACTATCAGAAAACACCCTAATAAAACGGGTGCGTAAATGGGTGTTTCTCACTATGTGCATGTGTATGTCTACAAACTAAAATGAAAGACCCTTTTCTTTTCAGAGTTTTCTAGGCATGTCTCGGATGAACCTTTCCAAGTTTCTAAATCCTTTTCTCCCGATGGATATGTTGTAAGATAAAATAAGATGTCTTTACTTGTCGGTGGAAAACAAAGAGCTAAAAGCTTTGGCTGCTGTAACAAAGTTGTTCAGCTGAAATCAACCATTTCTGTACATCACTTCATATAGGTATATTTTTCAGGTCTGACGTGTATCATCTCTACAGAGTTAACAATTTAATGAGCAATATTGATATGCCAAAAGTGCAAGATGATATTTAAAATTGTTACTAAAGTCAAACGAAAGTGTTGCGAATTATGTTACCTTGCGTACGCAAGTCGACTCTGAAGTGTTAGTCTTTCAATACCTGTGGAATAGTATGGTATACATATTATGTGTATGACATGAATTAAGCAACACACCCGTAACAGCGAACCCATAAAATTATAATTGCATGTGCACGAATTTTTTAACAAACATGGAAATACCTGTGGAATAGTATGGTATACATATTATGTGTATGACATGAATTAAGCAACACACCCGTAACAGCGAACCCATAAAATTATAATTGCATGTGCACGAATTTTTTAACAAAAATGGTCACGTATGTCACGATTTCTTTCCCACAAGTTCACATTTTAAGTTCATGTGTTGTTAATGATAATGATTATTATAAAAGCTGGAACATATATCTGACACATTGTTGATATTTGAAATAAATTAATCAGTAATTATAATCACAGGGACAAATATTAACATTTCTAGCACCCTATGAGTCACTGAGTTGAGTTTAGGCTACTTTCTAAATAACATTAAAAACGTCAAATTTTATTTCAGGGGTAAAGGGAACGTAAGTCAAGCTCTTATTCGCATACAATGCAAAAGTGTTCCATGCCTTAAAGTTATTTACTTCCTTGAGATTCATCACTTTTCATAAGTGCGGAAACATTTACTAGTTTACAATTTTAAGCATTTTGAATGCTTTTGAAGTAGAATTGTATAGCAGCACGTAGAGCTGTCTAGTCGCGGTCTTCTAAGAATAGACTAATATGAATAGATTGAAATGAAATTGTGTGAAAGCGTTCATAAATAAGCGCGTCTTTTGGTGCAATATTAGCTCATCAAAAGAAACGGATACATTTTAGAGATTGTAGGAAACAAGAGACTACGTGTACTCATGATAAAAGATCTAATTACGTTGGTGGGTGTTCAGAGTTTTCTCTATATACTTATCTCACGATTTCTTTCGGTTGATAGACAATATTATGATTACTATCCACATTATATTACAAACTGTACTGTTTACCGGCCATAAAAACAGAAAAACTTCCTTCAACGGAGTGTTCAAGTTTCGTTAGAGAAATGATTACTAATACAACAAAAGTACATAAAACTATTTCCTTAAATGATTTTTCACCATGTTATGTGTATGTAAGTATCATACGAGTTTTACGAGCAAATACAAATCTCACAAACAATTCACATGACACGAACATAAAATATGCCTCACTGCACCAACATGCTTATTTTGGTGACCAATCCGAGTAGTAAAAATTGGAAGCATAGAATAAAACAATTGTTTAGTTAGGAAACCGTAGAATTTTGGCGAAGGTAACATTTGGTGACTACTACTCTGATCTGAACCGGTGATAAAGTATGCAGTATTGTTTCTTCAGTTACATCACATCATTCCCAGGAGTTGAATGAATGGACAAACGAATCAAGTAACAAGGTCATTAGGTTATTTCAAACCTAATAAATACGTTACGTAATATATAGGCTAGGTAAATCGATCCCGTTTCGGAGATTATTCCAAATTATTTTTTTGTTTAGAGATTTTTGAATGGCGAACTGCAGTGGGCAAAGGCAATACGATAATAATATATCCAATTTAGACTATTTTACTTAGCCATACAGCTAAAGTCGAAAACGCCAACCAAAATCAATCTCCACGAAGATTAGTCTTGTCTTTGCTAATTTAAAATCAATCCTATAGTCATAGTCAATAGTTCACAAAACTGCTGCTCATGATTGCATTTCCGAATTAATGAAACTGAAAGTGTAGAGGAAAGTTTATTCGTATAGCGTTTTCGGAGGAAACTGACTAACATATATCAGCGCTGTAAAATGTTGTAAACTTTTCAACTTTTCAACTTACAAAAAATGTCAACCTGTCGTATGCACTTTTTACCTCCTACAGAGCCCAGCCTCTGAGACCGCTGACAAGTTGACAGTTGTAATGATCTGACGATGTCATGTGCTGGCAACGCTAGAAAGCAGCTGCCTTATTTATCTAATGCCGAAATGTGGATATTCATGGATGAAAATTAAGCCTCATTGCATCGAATGTGTAATTTCTACATTGCATGCATGCATTGGTTTTGTTTGTTGTAAACATGTANAAATGTTGTAAACTTTTCAACTTACAAAAAATGTCAACCTGTCGTATGCACTTTTTACCTCCTACAGAGCCCAGCCTCTGAGACCGCTGACAAGTTGACAGTTGTAATGATCTGACGATGTCATGTGCTGGCAACGCTAGAAAGCAGCTGCCTTATTTATCTAATGCCGAAATGTGGATATTCATGGATGAAAATTAAGCCTCATTGCATCGAATGTGTAATTTCTACATTGCATGCATGCATTGGTTTTGTTTGTTGTAAACATGTACTTCGTAACTTATAAGTACATTTTAGGTTTTAATTTTAATTTAATTAAAGCCTGTCCGTAAAAAAGTAGCAAATCAAATATACACACTTTTTATTTTACCTACACGCTTGTTACCAATTTCCATCTCCAGGATTCTAATTTAATTTATAACAAAGCCCAGTAATCTAATNTGCCGAAATGTGGATATTCATGGATGAAAATTAAGCCTCATTGCATCGAATGTGTAATTTCTACATTGCATGCATGCATTGGTTTTGTTTGTTGTAAACACGTACTTCGTAACTTATAAGTACATTTTAGGTTTTAATTTAAATTTAATTAAAGCCTGTCCGTAAAAAAGTAGCAAATCAAGTACATATATACACTTTTTATCTTACCTACGCTCTTGTTCCCAATTTTCATCTGAAGGATTCTAATTTGATTTATAACAAAGCCCAGTAATTTAATGCTTAGTACAGGCATTTACAATTCGAAATTGTACAACTATTATGTAGGTTAGTGCATAAGATCCATGATAAGGTTCTTATACAATGTTTGTAAACAGAATCTGACAATATGTCACACAACGCATCACGAATTTGTCAGCTCACGTGAGGTGACAAAGGCAAGTTGGAAAAGTATCAAATAAGGAATTGAAATTCTTGTATTTGCCCAATTAAAAGAACTACAGAATTTTGGCTTTAGTTAGAGTAAGTAACCAGAGTTTGGACTATATATTCACCAAGAAAGAAACTCGATGGGGTGGAGGCTCCACCGTGGAGCAGTGCAATCGGAGCTATACGTGT
Organism: Coecobrya sp. COE2; assembly: GCA_027743765.1. Classification (NCBI taxonomy): domain Eukaryota; kingdom Metazoa; phylum Arthropoda; class Collembola; order Entomobryomorpha; family Entomobryidae; genus Coecobrya; species Coecobrya sp. COE2. The sequence goes on from JAHZMV010000246.1 coordinate 12,975, forward strand.
TAATTCACAGTTGAATGTTTCTGCAAGAAAATCTCATACATGCCGAAATATTCATTCATTTCTAAAGAGTTATTTGATGCAAATTCAAAATCGGCATTAAAAAGTTTCCTTGTACCTGAGCAATCGTGATAATTCGAGCTGGAGGCCAAGACAAGGTAAATAAGGATTGAAAGTTTTACTTTTACAATGTACATATTATCCCAATGAGAAGGTTTCCAATTCATTAGCCATTATATGCTCAACCATTGCATGTGTCATGTCTATATACATAATATGTATGTTGACGAAAGTAATTTCCAAATTGTGCCAAACTTGAGCTCTCAAACCAGATTGTCAAATTCTC
>JAHZMV010000247.1:0-33389 GCA_027743765.1 Coecobrya sp. COE2
CAAATGTAACTATTGCTGAATTAGCTCATAATTTGAAGGAAACTTTGTGTTCAATTCAATCATAAACTGAAAGAGAAATCCGAACATCAAAGTGGCACTATTGATCATAATATATGTTTCGACAAAAAAGAAACGCTGATTATTTAGAATGCCAATTTTCTTCCTATTGGGCTTTAAGGAAAATATATATTATGTGTGGGCGTGAGTGCGAATTTATGCTTCCTACTTTGTTCATATTATTTCCGCGAACAGCACACTGTAGCGGGTGTGAAGACTATAAGTAGGAACATGAGCATAGTTCAGTCCAATGACTTATAATAATGGAAAAGTAAATTCATTTTATTCGTAGATCAAAGAAAAAATTGGAGGCTCAACGGGAAATCATTTGGAGGCACGGTTTATTGAAAACCCAAATCATCAGTACATGACGGTTTCTGAGAGTAATTTGCGCCTGAACCAGCAGTCTCAACATAATTTACATCTCAGCCACATTCATCCAAGCGATGACATGTTTGATGATAATAACATCACTGAACGAAAAGGAGCAAACTTTCAATTAATTGCCAAACAAATCGATGAGACGTCTCGAATAATTTTCCCAATTGCTTTTACCGTGTTTGTATTTTGTTACTGGGTGTACTATCTCTACACGTAAAACTTTTCTTGCCGATGAAGAGTATGAAGCAAGGCAATGTGTAGATCATTGTTTGAATAAAGAGGATTGAAAGTGGATCAAATATGACATAAGAGTTACTCTAAGAATATCACAACTGTATTATGATATTTATATAATTAAATTAACGAATGTATAATATGATGATGTAAGTGAAAGTTATATAATTTGAAATGTACTGGAGTAATGCATAAGAACATTTGTGATTATTCAACAAACATATATATAATATTAACTAAGAGTAAATAGTAACGATTCTCAATCAAATGAAATGTTTTAATTCGTATAACGATAGAGCAAAAAAATAGTTTCTCTCTCCAATAAATATATTAGTATCAAGAGTCTAATCCATAAAGCGAAACTGAAAATAATGTTTCCAACTTCCTTCTAATAGAAAAGCCCCTGAAGGATTTCCTTATTGTGTAGATTGGTTTGGTAAAGTGTTTCTCAACACATGTTGAGTAATAGACCAGGGATTGCTAAATCATACTTGAATTTTCAAATTGCTATCAGAGGATTATTGTCAATAAAATCTGTCAAATCCAGTCCTTGTTTGTAATACCTTGTTTAATTACTTCTGAAGTGTACTGAAAAATTAAATGGTGATGAAAGAAAGGCTTATTGTGCATGATACTCCAAAGGTTTCTTATTAAAGCGATTTAATGTAAAACTAAATAGAAGGTATTTGAGGGGGAATTTGTGTAAAACTTCATACAAACAATAAGTAAGCATTAAAATGTCAAGTATGTAATGTGAACAATTTATCTAGCACTAAAACAATATGTATATTATTAATTATCACCTCGTCCGAACTATAAAATGATGGGCTCAACATGTACGGTATAAATATATTCTGAACGTTATTTCATCATTTTTTACAAATAAGGTTATACTGTCTGATAGATTGTCAGCGTTTCTTTGAATATTAGCTAGTATAAACATTATAGAAAGGTATTTCTCAATTTTGGAAACGACAAAGTTGTATGTAATTATTATAGCAGAATTTGAGGGATGTATTTTATGCAAAATGTTATGATGATGAAAGCGGAAAGAAATCTCTTTGATTTACGACATTTACGATTCCTTTTAAATCCATCACATGTACTTCGGTTGAATATACTGTGGAAAATTACACACTCAAGAGATAAGTTTTAGTTATGTAATTCAGGAACAAACTTTGCGCAATTAAATGAACATAGCTACACGTATGATTACGTATCTGTTTAGTGGGTTCTCTAAGTATGCATGAATGAAATATTGAACTACATACTGTATATATAGCTCTGAAATAATTTTATATTGCATCCAATGAGTGACTTCATTAAAGATTCTGGAGTAGAATTCAAGAGTGATCTCTCTAATCTCTAGAACCGTATAGTAAACGAATGTGAATATTTCTTACGACTTTAAATGTGAGTAGAAGCGTAACACAATTATAATTTCAAGTTACGCTCACGAGAGAAAATTTATTGCAAGCGTCACGTACACGAGAGTTTTTAGTGTAGAGAAATATTAACTAGTATATTTTACGACTTCCGAGACTCCAGTATAGAATACTAAACCGACACTAACCGATAAGCTGTAAAATATAATTATACCTACATTAAATCTCAACTCTTTTTATTTGGTTAACAGCACATACTACATAACAGTGAATAGTGTATTCTTCTGAAATGTTTTGGAATGTTTCCGTATGAAATGCATAAATAAATCTATATTATGTGTTATACTTTGTGTCCGAATTTTGTAGTTTAATATTTTCCCTTGACATCTACACATTTTGACTCTTACAGCCTTTTCTAAAATGCTTTCTTCAGCCCATGGCTGGTTATATATAAATATACCGGATGAATTCACTATTGATTATTCTCATTGATCATAATATACAAAATTATTATTTTGAAACCGATTAAAATTGAAACATTTGGCTTGAAATCATCTACATGCAATGTCTCAAAAGGACTCCCTTACTGCTGACATTGTCGAGCACTTTTGTAGAGAGGCTTTATGGATACATACATCTATTGCGTACTCGTGTCATGTAAGTACTAGTACGAGAGAAGCATTAAATTATGAGAGGGTGAGGATAAAGGAATCCCTTCAAGGGATCCCTTCCCTTCAACAAGTACACATATTTATTGTAACCCAACTCACCAGTCTCTAACAATGTCAGCTGGAACATACAATACTACTGGTGGCGTATTTAATTGTTGGCCTAATAATGGAAAAGAAACAGAGACCCAACACCCAAGTAACAACTGATATGTTGCCAAAAAGGTGGGTGAAGGTTGGCCAACTTAAAGAGCTCCTAATTTACCCAGTAAAAGGACTCCCGGCTATTTCCGTCAATGAAGCTGTTTTGACAAACCTTGGATTAAAAGGTATTCATTATAAAATATCCTAAATGAGCCTAAATATCAAACAATCTACTTTTGCAAGTCTGACATAGTTTTATAAAGAAATAAAAATCCAAATTATGTGAATTGCACAAAGGCACAGACCAATCTCTGTTGAGGGATAGAGTATTCGCAATTGTCAATAAACGGGGAAACTGTTTGTCACAAAGAAATTTTCCACTACTTGCACTGACAAGAGTAAATGTGGACGGATGTAGATTGCATCTTTCTCATGTTAAAGATCCCTCAATGGATATTATCATTGATATTTCTGATGGAGAAGAAGGATCTCCTATGAAAGTAGCAACGTGAGTGAATTCATTTCGCATATATCATTGTTTAGAAACAGAAATTCAACAATATTGGCTGTTCGTGAAATATAAACGATGAATGGGAAGAGAACAAGGAAATATGTTGCGCTATCATTTTGTTGTTGTTGTAGCCTATATGGTGAGAAGATAAAAGGGATTGACTGTGGGGATGAGGTTGCTGCTTGGTTGTGCAGATTAACGGAAACACCGGATCTACGTTTGTTATACCACGCAGAGGAAGAAAGTCAGCGAGGATCAGTGAAACGGAATAAGCGTTTTCACACATATCGTGAGAGTCACACTGTACATATCAGCACTTACTTTTCACACATATTACAAACAATGGTATCATATATGTCCGTATTTTGTTTTGATATTGTGTTGGTGTTACAAAATTCCTAGGGAGCATTTCAAGACGAGACTTCGTATATGCTAATGACAGACGAATCTTTAGCAGCTATTAATACACAGCTTGACAAGCCAGTGTCTCACAAAAATTTCCGTCCAAACATAGTTGTAAGCGGAGTAGCTAAACCATACCTTGAAGACTTTTGGGGCTATGTTAGAATTGGAGAACAGGATAACGGGCCTGTCTTGAAAACGTCACTCCCATGTCAAAGGTAAGTTAAATTAAACACTTTCATAAAATATACATCTGTTCTCATGGGGATCTCATCTTGTTCGTGGGGCAAAGCAAGACGCTATTTATTAAATGAATGTAATAATAATTAATAATATTGTTAGATGTAATGTAGCGACTGTGGATCCGGAAACTGGAAAATTCAGAACGGACGGAGAACCCTTGAAAACATTGTATAGGTAGAGACGGACAGATTATAATGGTACAAATTTAATTAATATTCGACTCTGCCGAGCGCACTTTGAAATTTAAATGAAAATGTATTTTATATGTAATGGAGACTGAAACGACCTATGGGAGATAAAGAAATCACCAAGCTTGTGTCTAAGGCTGCCATAATGGGAGCCCATTTTGGAATGTTTCAAGGTGAAGGATGCGCGGTCCATATTGGGGATCCTGTGTTTGCTCCTCTTCAATGAAAAGGTCATCTGATAAATGATGACTACCCACGTGTATTTTTGAAACAATTGTTGCTGTAATTGTCATAATAGTAAAATTAATTAATAAAAATATTTATTAATGTACAAGCCATGAAAATATAAATGAGACTAACTTTAATCACCAATACTCATTTACATAATATATTTATAAGATTTCACTTGCCAACTCCTACACCAAACTGACTTTGTGCGTGCATGTATGTCTCATTTGATACAATAACCTTCGTTTTTGTATTACATGTAGAAATGAGAATGTGCAACGGTAGTAGTACCCAAGATAATACCAAATTGCATAACATTATAGGTCGTCTGAAGAAGTGAGTCCTTGCCCCTACCGTGTTTTGAATGAATAATTGGATTGGCTTACCTAACCCTTGTACACATGAAACGTGACAAGAAATTGTTTATTTATTTTTTGTTTTACAAAAATGGGATATGTATGTTTATGTTGTGAAAGAAAGCTTCCCAAGTTCCTGAGAATAACACTTTGATAGTTGGAAATTATTCTGTACAGGTATGAATAAACGGAATTTGACCAAAAGAGAAAGTAGCATCCCTACGCACAACATCAGTATCGAGACGGAACTTACCTGAATTGAATTAGGAATGATTATTCGGTAAGGTCATTAAACCAAGGCTCGCCAATCCTGTATTGAATGGAGTTAAACAAATATTTAATTTCGCTGTGCAAGATTAATATCGACTGACTGACAGGAAACTTCAAGGAAGCTTCAAAAACATATTGCATGCGTCCTCGCCAATAGTTTCATATTGTGTAAATGCGTAATTTCTATTTTGTTGATAATTAATGCGTACGATGGATAAATAACATTGTTTACATTCTTTGAAACTGTTGTGGATTTTATTTAAAAGCTCAAAAAATTGAGCCTTAATTTTAGCGATGACAGTAAAATAATAATTGTATGATCAACAATGCAATAATTATTAAATGTCCCTCAATGTGACCCCTCCTGTACATTTACCTTGAATACTATTTCTTCTTTTACACAAAACTCATGGTTTAAATAAATGAATGAAAGTTGCTGATGCTTTGAAGCGTTTTCGTGAACTATTTCGGCACTGGTGGCAGCGTCTCCACACTGCTAACCACTGTGGTAGCTTCTTCTTCCTCCGCAGAAGCCGGATTTTCGCTAGTAGGTGGCAGCTCTACCTCTGCTGGACTTGCCATGTTTACTCGTCCCATGAACACGGTACCAACTGTACTATCTTCCACATAGACAATGAAAGGTCTGTCCAAATTTACTTTCCTGTACTTTCTACGGAATCCTTTTTTCCTTCCTGTACGTTCTCCTGAATTATCATCATCATCATCATCATCGTCCATTACAGAATTTTGATCTTCAATATCATCCTCATCCTCGTCATCTTCGTCTTCATTTCTAAAGTAATTTTCATGGAGATCTCCATCCATATCTACATCGGTAACCTCTAGTGTGACATTTTGCTTCAGCCTTAGGTTATCATACATGCCGGTTGTGCTGTTGTTGGGACCCAGAATGTCGGTAAGATTTACCGGAGGATTTTGAGATCGAATTGTAAAGGATGGGATGCGTACCCTGAGATTGGTAACACGCATCTGACATAATAATTTTGATAAAGGATAGCTTTCTAATCCCTCCTCAATCACATGCACCCCGCTTCGCTCATTGGGGACCAAAAAATATAAAAAGTGCTGGGGGGTGACCTGTGGAGTAAACACAACGAGCTGTCATTTCAGCCAAACCCACGCAATGTCGTCTCCATACAGTGGCGTAGCCAGCCGTGACCCCAGGGGGGCCACGTGATAAGCGTAATGTTAAAACTTGCCCCTCCCCCCTCATATACGCCCATGTTAAAAACCGGTCCCCAGAGGGGGCAGCTGCTCCCCCTTCCTACGCCACTGTCTCCATAACAAAATCATTATACGTACTCATGGTACAAGCACATTGCAATCAATCTACAGCTATTCTTACCGTGGGTACTTTGATGATTTTACAATCCCATAATGCGTGACTCACGTACTTGACTCGTCCCGAATACTCGACATAACTTGCATTAATGAAGTCGACCTCATTGAGATAAAATCTTTTTTCTGTTCTCTTAGAAACCGGAACAGAGACCTTGAGTTTGTAAGTGTTGTTGATGTATTCCTCCTGAGCATTGCCTTCAGCATCTCTAACAATGTATGGCTCCATTAAAGACAACCCCTGAGACTCTTTGCATTGCCCAAAAGCATTCGTGTCTTTGATTTCCAAAGCTTCGTCCTGTACAGCGGGCGTACTGGAATAGTTGTATAACTCTTGGAAAGCTTCTTGGAAGCCCATTGGCAAATTCAAGTTAACCAATTTCTCTGTATCATTTCTGCATTTGCTGTAAAAAATTGCAAGGCTCCGGAGTAAATTACCGCCTGCTACCCCAAGATTTTGTTGATGACTCACGACTCTTCGTTCCAATTGGAAAAACTTTTCAGTGAAATCTGTAATGACATCTGAAAGTAGCTTCGCATTTGGGGTAAGAATTACTGGAGGTGGCTTGAACTTCAGACTGTTGGCGAGGTGGTCTGTGGGACTGCATATAAAACAAAACGTATGTCGTTTTTCAAAAGTTGAAAGCAATTATATAGCCACTACACATTACTTGTAGATAGTCATAATTAAGAATCCTTAGATAATAAGTAGAAGATTATTATTCATGGATTTGCCTATTATTATCATTGTGGTATGTGAAATTACTTTAAAACGATGCCATAATTAAGGATTCCGGCAAAGTTGTCGTAAATTATGAAAACAAACGGACTGTTTGCAAAGAATTTTTTGTCTTCTTTCCTCCTGCGTAGGCGGGTGAACTTAAGAATGCTTCGATGGTGAGGATCCGGAGTGAAATTGTTGGTGATGCCAGTATAAGTTAGAGAGAGTGAGCCAAGTTGCATCAAGGTAATGTTTTTATTTTCAGGTGTGCTATATATAAATGGAATCTAAGAGAGAAAAATCATAATGCATGTTATTCAAGGTACACGGGAAATTTGAAACAAAATGTTAATTAAAATAATTTTGTCCCGGAATTATTTTCTATCTTTATTTCCCTGAAGTATTCAATATAAAACCATGAATTATTTGAAAGATGACGAATTGTCATTTATACAGTGACAGAACACAAACCTTATATTGTACGCAGAGTGTAATCTGCAAAAGCGAATTTTGTACATAATTTCTAAATTATAATACCTATATATAAACAGCAATATGACGTAAATCAACGAAACAGTAAGCAACTGCTTGTTATTCATTTCTACCTACAATATTATGCACCTGGCATATATCAGTCAGTGGACATGACATGAAGTCGCATGCATGCATCGCATGCACAACAGTAAGCATTGCGTTTTTTACACAGAAAATGTTTTAAATTGTCGAGTAACAAAAATGGGGGAGGAGTAACGTTGTTTTTATTTTCCAAAACGGATCTACGTTTAATTACGAAATTAATACGAAACTTTTGGTCGATCGGGATTTTAAAACAAACATAGTTAAAAATCGTGTTAAAGTTTGACAAAATATGACACATGTTATTTAGATGGGAGTTTAAGTGGTGTGAGGAGGTAAATTCACAAGCATAAGTATACAAATATAAGATGCATGCAATGTATGCGAATTCACGTCATGTCCACTGACTGTATATGCAATATTATGTACCTATGAAAATAATCTTGCCAGCATCATATAACATACCAGATTTTAAATACACACAACAAATTCTAAAAGCACATACCTGGCTGTCAATCGAAAGCCGCGGAAGACTAAGTTGTACCCTCCTTGTCCTGAATTTCGACCAGAGTACCTGACTCAAGTTTTGCGTTTGATCAAGGATCAGACTGAGATTCATAATTCCTTCCGGTGTTGACGGTCTCAGAACAATCATGTACAGCTTATGAGTCTGAAACAAATGAACATATCATATATACCCATTGTTTTACTTTCATTAGGAACTGCAGAGAAAAAGATTAAGGTATCACATGCAAATAATGAAAGTTTATTTCCGCTCGTGTTTCGTCTTCACCTACAACAACAGTCACTCACTCCGTTATTACTTATTACTACACTATACGTCATCATCATACTAGGAAAAAATTGACTAAAACAAAAAGTGACGCGAGGGCAGAGTGAGGTAGCAAACAACGGCGATAGGGGAATTAACACAGGGAATAGATAATATAGGACAAATAGAACGCGTATGACTAGAGTACGGAAATATGATGAAGCTCTCTGCTCCAGCTTGAAATTTCTTTGAGCATTCTCGCACTGAATTCATCCTTCTGTTCCTACTTTAACACAGCATTTCTGAGAAAGTCTTACAAGGTAAGTAAGTAAGTTGATTTTACCATTTGTTAGTTCGGCGTAGTAAGCAGTAACACAATAAACAGTTGGACAATAACTTTTGTGATTGATCTTTTCCGGACAATAACAACATTATATCATAAAAGAAGTTTATATATTTAGGTATACGTAATGCCTTCATATGTGGCTTCTGTTTTTACACTACTGCTGTCGTCAACCTTTAGTGCAGAGTGAAAAAATGTAAAGAAATATATACAAGAAAATATATAAATATGCGCATGAAATTGTACCACTGGCACCTTCTCTGTAATGTATGTATACACACTTACATCTTTGAGTGGAATAGCTACAGCCGTACAATTATCCAGCTCGGAGAATCTGGCGTACTTATAGAATCCAATGTTGTTGTAGTACTTGACTTTAGTTGTGTGAGTAGAATTCAAAAAGAACCTGGTTTTCCGTGCATATCGCGGATGAAAAGGAGTCTCCCACGAAGCTCTTAGCCCCATTGCTGTGACATAAATCGCTGAGACATTTTCACGAGGGATCTCCAAACGATCTGAAAAGTGAGTGAATCTAGTTAGCGTTCACCTCTAAATTCATGACACTTTCTCTATATTATGACAAACTTTGGTATGGGTTTATGTATACACTTTCACAACAGAACATAGTTTCATTTTATCGCTGTTGCAATACTTTGTGTTAGATGTTTATAAACCATTAATGCCATGTAATGAAATGATGAAAAGCAACAGATACCTACATACAAACCATTGAAGAGAAAAGCCAGCGACTTAATTGCGTTTTGCTGAGTACTCGATTACCAAATTTGCCAATCATCAGTTCACTTAAAATGCTACAGACAGTGCATTGTTGTATAATTCATTCATTCGGTTTGTTCACATGATCTACTACTGCTTCAGCACCATACCTTTACGACCAAGCCATGCCGGTGGCTGCTATCAATTTAGAGATTTCACTAATGTGTATGTTACATAATACATAAGATCAAACCAACCGTACTACTAATATCTCACCACAAGTTAGCAGTTTAGCAGCACGCTTATTGACTGTACGTATTGTTCAATATTTTCAATAAAGATGCCATGATATATTGCGCGAATATTCTAAATTTAAGCATTTACTAACTTTTCAACTATGACTTAAAGTCAAAGTTATATTTAGTGTACCTGTTCTGTTCCAGCTTTTCCTGCTGCTTATACTAGCATTAAATATTAAATACAGGAAGGTGCTTATAGGTATTTTAGGCTTGAGGAGACTCAGCCTTACAATAATAGGAACTTACCTTCATTTGAGTGACTAGCATGCTCTTCGGTTCTGTTAGGAATTACTCCGGTGGTTAGTTCTGAAAACTTGCTTTCAATGACATCCGTCAAGTTTCCGTCATATTCAGGATAAAGAAACATAGGAAACGTCGTATCGCTTTCGTTCACCAAATGACTGTCCTTTGTGTAACCAAACTGGATCTTTGTTATATTCAGTCCACTCGACTGCTCCTTTTGCTGTAGGGAAACAATCAGTATACATATAGCGATATAATAATCAAAAACCAGCAAGAAGTACGCGGTGAAATATTCTTCAAAGTAAACAAAATGCCCACTTGTCTCATATTCATGATTATTATTTGATTATAAGAACATATTAGTACGTAACCCCCATGAAACTGCAAAAATATGCAACATAATATATTTATCTTTTACAAGCAGACAAGTGAAACGGGTTATTCACGAAACACGTCAACTGCACAAAAGTGGCCAGGATAAGAGAAGAAGCAAGCTTAGCAACAATATAATACAAAGACGGGAAGGTTATTACTCATAGTAGTGTGCGTTCAAGCAAACGGTTTCATTCTCGTTTCTAATCATTTTATGCAACAGAAGAGTAAAAGAGTAACACTACTCTTCAAAAGAGTCATCCAATTTACCACCGTTTTAATAAAAAACCCTTTTAGTAAATCAGCTTGAGAACTTTAGTGAATAATAAGATAGATACATAACGTGTAAAGAACAGCTTTTGTTGACATTGATTTAATGCTTGAAATTGCCTATAACTGCTTGCGTAGCATTGTTTTTGCGCTTTGTCAGTTTCAGTTTTCCCTTGACTGCTCAAGGTAAAAATGTACACCACCACAAACTTGTCAGCATTATTACATGATAATAACGCAATCCAGTGCTGAACTGAACCAACAGTAATCTAAAATACATTATGAAATTGCTTACAAGATATTCGATGGCAGAGTTGAATCCATTTTGCAAAACGGTAGAGTTTTCCGTTAAATTATGGACGGCTAAAACGGACACCACTCCAAAAGGGGACCAAACCACTTTGTCATCGTGTACAACTGTATTCTGTGTGAACGACAAGAGAATGAAATTTCACATAAATAAAAATGTGTACGGTGCTGTTGAAAATTATATTATTTTATGCTTTCACTGTGCGTACGGAAGTTTCTGCAAAAAATAGCTAGTCGTATTGAAATAATGAGTATATATATTCTAAAAAGCAATTTTTCTACCATCAGTTTACCTTTGCCACGTCGCTGGCTACGGAGTGAACCGAGTCGATAAAAAATGATGCGTTATCATAGTCAGTTTCCCCACTTGAGGCATCCTTCGCTCCTTGCACTAGTGTAACGGCAAAAAACACTGGAAAAGCAAAGATGGAAAATATTGAATTGACCTAAATAGTACCCCTTAATTAAATGCTTTGTACTCGGGGGAACGAGACACATCACTTCCCATGCAGGCATTTACGAGTATAACTTTATTTATTTGTGTGTATTATGAGAATGCGAACAGAGATAAATGAGCGTACCATGGAAGAGAATCACTTTAAAATCAAATTTCCCCATGATGTGTGGAGTTCACCATACGTGTACACTCAACTTTTACACTCAAATAAACAAGTAATCCTCTTCGGTCTGTTGCTGGACCGAAAATGAGATCCTCGTTGAGGCACAACACAAAAGGTGATCATTAAGGTTGTTGTTAATACTCATGAATAAATAAATCAGCACCATACCCGGAAGAGTGCATGTTCAGATTTCGCATTGTCAAAAGCAGAGTAAGATCAGGTTCTTCTGCTTGTTCGGGCCAATAAGAAATTGGTATTTGTTTTACGGGTACATTTTGCATCTATACCTAAATAATTTTGTCATCAAACTCCCTTCTAAGAAAAGAGTTGTACATATGGAATATTCACAAGGGCAATGATCTTGCGTGACCGGTATCATACCGGAGTGGATACGCGAGGAAACACGTTTAAGTCTTTGAAAACATGAACAATGGGCATCGTATTTCACTTGCTGGCATTTATTTGTAAATTAATAGCATAGCATGATCAGAAAGAAAAGGTAAAAATGAAAATATATTAGTTATATGCTGAAAAATAAACTGAAAAATATTTTGGAAAATGAAACTGACTTCTTTGACAGCAAGTAAAGGCTAGACCACAGCACTATTTCTAGTGGCATCATGATATCAAGTACAAAACTGGTTATACGCACTATTGGCTATAGAGAATTACATTCTCCATTTATTTTTTCTTTGTGACTCATAATCTGCTTGTTCGTTCGTGAGCTTTAACCGCAGTGATGATGTCAGTAAAACGGCATGTGTATCGTGCCAGACCCACTGGTACTGTACATATATAGTAATTATTATTATTAATATGTATTATCATTGCTTTTTAACAAGCTCACAAGTCTTGTTTCTTCATATTGATTGGTCTAGTATTTTATAGGGAAATAGTGATTTTATAAAGGAATTCCGTCTCCAATCCCAAGTTAATTGAGAAACTTATGAGGATCACTTTATTTTTCCAATATCTGGCCTTCCAAGCCCCACGATTCAATATTGTCCCATCTAATAAGAACAAGACAAAGTGCTGCAATTGCCATAACTCTTGCTTCCCTTTCTCTGCAGTTCGGTTGGCTGGTTCATTTGGGGTGTACCTATTGCCAATCGTTTCTCGTGAATAGTCAAGGACAAGACTTCATGAAAGTATGAAAGAGATGACAAATACTTCATCATTACATTTTCTCTTTTGTCTGCTCGCCTGTAGTATCGGCAAGAGGCGACAGCAGAGAAAGGAAATAGTTCCGAATCGTTTAACATGGATTACAACCGGATCTGCACTGATGAACTCTGATGATGATATCTGTACACTGTCGTTAATATGAAGACATGCTCCTACTTTCATAAAATACTTACATAATTTCCTACTGTCAGTACGCTGTCTATAGACAAAGATTGAACAATATCATTATCAGTGGCTTACCTTTTCACGACATGCATAATTATAACTTTGAAAGTACAAACGTTACTGAAATGGGATGAATTGTGGGTAGCATATAACTTATAGCATATAACAAACTGCAGTATATACAAATATTATACCATCTGTATGTAGCTACCATTACCCAGTATAAATTGGTAAAGGCCAAACTGATAATATGTTTGGGATTGCATTGACGTGCAATTTATTTACTGACGCAGTGACTCTGGCTGGACGCAGCTTTTCTACTTTAGCAGCAGATGACAAATTTGAGAGTATTTTAACAAAATACATCAATGAAACAAAGACAGAGTAACAAGCAACTTTGTAAATGAAAGGGATTCATTATCTAGCTTCATAATATATTACGACCTTTGTATTACAACGAAGGGGGCTTATAAGAAATGACAGGAAAGCATCCGCAAGAAGAGCTCTTGTTCTAATAAGTCGCCGTGTTCTATGCCATTATTGCACTTTACGAAATGCGCCATTTTGATGTTTCTGTACCATTCGGTCCTACTAACCTGTCAACTGAAAATGTATTCATGATGTACTTCGTATATTCATGTCGGCTGGTAGCTATCACCGTGTGCCTTACAACTATTGAATAGGATTTTACTACATAATGCAATATATAGTAGGACTCGTAAAGTTTCAAAAAACTGTACTCTTCAAATTAGATTTATAAAAACAAAACAAAAAAATGCCAAGCGAATTATTGCTGGTCAGTAAACTTTGTTTGAAGTTTAGTGAACTAACGTAAAACTTGGAAGAGTCCTTTCAGAAGAGCCGGATGAATTTCTAAAACAATATCCATGTTAGTAGACGTTCCTCCACTTTTACTAAGGATGCCAGCGGTTGCATTGTAAAAACAACAAAACATAAAACGCTGAAGCATCCCTCGCTTCTATATATGTACATACGTCGGCCTGTTTAATACCAGACTTGTTAGATGAAACTGGCATGCCAAAATGCATAATACATTTTTATGGTTGCGACGGAATTACCACTAGTGACGTGCTTATCCATATAAGGGTCTCCCTGTACAAAGATATATGATGTGTAACGTGTTTTCTTCTTTGACCATAATATATCTTGTCAGTCAGTTATTGCTCTGTAATCAGTACAGTTCCAAGTTTTATGCCTTGATAAAAATGTGAGGTAAACTCGAATTTTGTTTGCACGTCTCCTTTCTTTCCTTTCCCCTTTACCTAAGCGTCAAAATAGGTTTTCACGGATGAGAAAGGAAGTCTGTATCATGAAAACACAAGTGGCGAAAAGCTGCAGAAAGCTTAACAATAAAACTTTAATGGACCCCTGCTTTGCTATCTCTGGTGCATTTGTACTTTTCAAGACCCTTTACTTGTGACTTGTATCAGTTGTACATAAACTGTATTTCCGTTTTAGGGCATGTCCGCACTAGTCTAAAGAATAATATACTTTCAAAAGTAGCTTTTTATACATTATAACTGTATCCACTCCTACAGATCCCAGAACAACACAAAACACAATGGAAGTGGAAGGAAGAGGTGAAGTCCACATGGGAATGAATTCCTCGTTTTTTTCAGTTTTTGCCCCCACATCAATTCTCACACACATGTGTTCCCTTTAAGGTATTTCTGAGTGAGCTAGCACATAATATTCTTGTTTGCACCAGCAGCATAATACAATAGTACATTTTTTCTTAGCATCTGCAATGAGAAGAGTAAGTGTTCTGTTGTGCATTCCATTTTTGCTGCATCTTTTCCCGGATGTAGGACAAGCCAGTACAAACTTCCATTTCCGACCACCCACTTATTACTTTTGTTTTGAGTTGGTCCGTAAAAGCAACATACAATATTCAACGTCACCGTTGAAACGATAAAATAAAGCTTATTACTAATGTTATAATGATATGCGCCAGTCGACAACAACAACTATTTATTGCTAATTGGTTTTGCGGTGTTGTATATTGTAATACGTTTTACGTTGTGCCCGGTGTATTTTTTTGTTATAAATAAAGATGCGTCAACATAGTTTTGGAACCAGTTTACTCTTACTATGCATTATACATGTTTATATTATTGTATGTTTTATGCATAGTTAAAAAGAATAGCTATAAACTCATGGTACATGTTTGAACCATCCTCATCAGTGTAAGTTTTACTACTGATGTATAGGTGAATCGTTTAACTTTATTTCGTTAATAAATTAAGTTGTTTAGGTGAAAGTGGAAAAGATAGTACAGCCATCATAATGTTCTGGATTAGGCTTTCACCTTGGCCAGAATATGCCCACTCAGACTATAACTTTCACCAACTCACAGAGGAAATAAATGAATAAGGATTTTTACAATAAATGAAATGCTCATGTACTCGACAGAACACTCAATACAACCCTTCCAGCACTCTGTCCGTGTTAAATGCCCAATAACATTGGTTTTCGAAAAACTTACCGTTTTACATCTACAACTTTCTTGATGTGTCTGTCGCATGCAATTTTTCTTAGGGCACCCATGTGTTCCCTCCCATTTACTGGAAACTTAAAGTCATAGCTTTAGTAGTCTCATCCAATTTATCTAAACAGAGTAATCCCCTTATTTTCATGCAGCGTCTTCGGTCTAATCATGAATGGATTTCTTCTGTTTTAAAAGCAAAAATGTTTCAGCGACGAGAGGCTTTGGACAACAGCTTTCAGAAACAGTACAACCAAAAGTTTACTTACTTATGTACATCTAATCATGGCTCCCTTCTGCTCTCGTTTTCCAATATCCTTCTCATCCTTTTTTCTCAGAAGTCTATAATGTGCCTCCACCTCCATTGTATTTGTCCACTCAATCTACGAACTATCCTGTCCTGCCCCAATCATGCGAGACATTTTTGTGGAGATCGGATCTTCTCAAGTGTTAAATGTATCGAGCTAAGACGATGTAATGTGTAGTCGTGTAGTAATGCCTACACATTCTTTTCTTACAATCATTGAATATTATCCTAATACTTGGAAAAGAGATTTTTCTCTGAGTATGGCGTGGCCCGTCGTCATAAGCATATTGATATACGTTTACTTTCACTTACCTTACAGCAAAGGAGCCAAGGGGAGGAAATGAATGTGGTGGGTTGCATTACGTTCGCAAATCCATCTCTCTTCGACCATTTCTTCTATTGTATTACTTTCACTGACAATTCTTTTTTTCCTCTTGTTTCCTTTCCATGTATTTCTGCCTGAATTCACATGAAAACCTTGATTCAGTCCTGCTCAACGAAATGAAAGAAAACCTCCCCAACCAAGGGGCAAGCCTCCTTTTGGCATCCTATACCTTACATATTTATCTTCATACTATGCGTTTTATTTAGAGTGGTTTGGCGTCTCTCGTGTACTTATAGGTAAATAAAAGGTCTAACTTACATTCCTTTTCATCTCCCACAGTGGTGTTTTTTAGAAAATTCTGCCAGGACGTTTTTACCGCATTGTATTTTTGAGAATAATGGCACAACACACATTGGAGAATGATTGATATCCGCCCCTTTGTTCATAATTTATCTGAGCTTCCGTCCTAACCGTAATCTCTGCACCACACTACAAAATGAAACCTTTCTACTAAATATGGTTCTTGATTGAATACTGTATATTTGTGGATACCAAGGTGGAAGCTTTCAGGTGGGTGGTTTGATGCTGCAAATTGTGTTGAAATTTGATTTTTATTGATTTGGAAGGTTGTGCACCTCAGCTCAGTTGTTGTGATATATGCTAAACATTTCCGTACTTCAGGTTTTACTACGCTACACTACATCATCACAAAAAATTGCTTGTCTTTTCGTCAGCAATATTCCAAACTCCGGTTTTATCTTTTATATGATTCCTGATTCATTGTGCTTACTCTGTGAGCCATTCGTCATCCAAACTATCTGGGTTGAAAGTAGAGAGAAGGTACTCAGGTAGTATATATTTTCTCAGCCTTTTCTCCAGCTTCGCAAACTAGGAAGTGCTCATAAACTAACAAGCTTTCTTGTAAATTGGATATCTGGATATGTGGCAGGTGACACTTGATTTTATGGAGCATCATTTTTATGTGCATCTAATTTTCTTAGTGATATACTGAGACTTCGCCTATGTCAATCGGCACTTCTACTACAAATGTACATATTATATGTGTTATGCAATAAATAAATGAACACTGATGGAGTCAAAAGAAATATTCACGGTTTACAAAGTACAAAGAAATCTTGGAAGATATTTATAGCACATTTCATCCATGTTTTATTACGTTCGTAATTTTGCGACAGTTGTGAATATTTTATCACAGTCATAGCCCAGTTTCTTTATGCAATTGGTTCGAATGCATCTGATGTTTCTGATATCAGCTCCATAGAAAGTCCTACACTTCAAGGAAACGCGACGAAATTCCAGACGAACTAAAAGTTCGTGATGAAAACTGATTAGTTATATCTTTTCTTCGTTTTCTTTCCGTTCAGTTGCATTGACTTACTTTTTCAATACACCAACTTGTTTTCCGTGAAGTATACTATCTGGATTTACGTAGGAGTGAGCCTACATATACAGTCAAGAATGTTAAAACAAGGAACATTTCCAACGGAATCGTATAAAAAGGCAATAATAAACGTGTTCGCAGTCACGATCAGATATTTAGTTTATATAATTTTGCCACTTGATGGAACGAGTCATGTTACCTGATTGAACATGGCAGTTGCATCTTTGCCGATGCCTTGTAAAATTGTTGATTTACCTCCGGGATGTTTGGCAATGTAGTTTGTTACGTCGTATACTTTTCCTATCCATAAATTGGTTTAAAATTCAGTTACCTAAAACTGTGCTCGTTCATATGCATTATTCAAATCAATATGTTTTATAATGGTCTACCGTTGATAGCAATCCAAGCGTCCCTATCTGTGCTGTGCTTTGACAATTCTTCAGCAGAAATTTCAGTCCTTGAACTCATAATGAATTTTGTTAGTATTTGAGTGTTTTTATATATGTACTTCTAATTTTGTGTTATAAATCAAGTGAGTTAAGGCTCAAATTATTAATACTACGAATTTTGACAAACGGTAAAAATTTAAATAAATGCTCAGATTATTAACGTTTTTGGTAATTTTTGACAAAAAAGCCTATTTTTAGCTCCATCTCATTTTAAATCCTACTAATATATCACAGGAAAGTACAAACAGTACAACAGTACAGTAGTATCTGTGACGATTCAAATGCTGCATTTTATCCACCGGTACCCTAATGCTGTCGGGTTCTAAGAACCTGGGAAAACCTAAAACATGTTTTCTCATTACTCGTCTACTCGTTATAGTGAAACAATATTCCACATCAAAAGTGATGGAATCGCACCACATATGATTATTTTAGCTCTTTATTGCAATCTTGTCATTAAAATAAAGCACTTTGTAGGAAATGAGAACTGAGAAGTAGACGCAAACGCAAGTCTGAATTAATTGGGTCACGCTTATGTTGAGGCTTTACCAAGATTAAATTATTTTCTACTAGACTAGATCAGTATAGCAAACATCCAACTTGTGATGAAAATAAACAAAGTTTTGATTTTATGATAATTTTCATGTCCGACCAAGAGACATACTTATAGAAATCTGCCTTTCGGACAAAATACTAACAAGGTATAACAACCTCGTCAACCTCGACAAAACAATTTTCCATGAAACAATTGAGAATGGCCTTTAAACAAATTATATGGGCGCGTCCGATTTTCATAGTATATTCCATAAGTCGGTGAGCATTGCAGAGCCTTGGGACGGATAATACTTGGGTGAAAGTCGTAATAGTAGCAAAACCTCATGGCGATTTTTTTAATCAGAAGGGCTTTACTCGCTATAAGGCTGTTCTATGAAATGAATTATTGTGTCATGAGATTGTAGAGCAGAGATTGTATCTACTGTCATAGAAGTAATAGTCGCTCGATTATGTATTTTAGCACATGCATATAAAATTATAAATACCAAAACTGTGTTTCAGCCGCTATATTTCCGATCTTTTTATGTACATCACTCCGACTGTGAGTTTAGGCGTATGTGGCTTGTGGTTAGAATCTAGCCCAAGATTGGTATCCCCAGTTATTCGGACAACCCCAAGTTACCTTTAAAATTAATTGTTTTTGTTTTTCGTCCTTGCTGTCGGCGCAGTACCCACTGTTTAAGGTGACAGGGTGAAAAACAACATCATATTTTTTTAAATTTCATAGAAAGCCAGTACCATGCTGTGTTCTACAAGAGGTTCGCTTTAGGGTTTTATGATATAAGATAGGTTGCAAATAAGTAACAAAATCTATTAATTTTATGCTGATTGGTCCAGGGCTCTAATCCGACTTGCAAGAAAAAATGAGAGCATGACACTGTGTTTGTTTGTCATGTGGTTGCTCTTCCTGTAATCATTCTAGTGTCAACGACGGATACATGCAAAACTTCGTCACACTCCTCTTCTGCTCGTTAACATGGGAATCTAATCAATCATCGTTCATTTCCAACATTAGTATTTGTAACATCCAAAAACAAGCCTATATATGTTACCAGAAGGAATTCTGATTATATACAGTATGATGTTGATACGTGGGAAGCTATTTTAACATGTCATGAAAAATGTCGCTTCAGCAAATGCGGTTTGTTCTAATTTTACACGTCAATTCATTACACAAACTTTAGTTGTTGCCGTGGTTTTGTGAAAGGCAGCTTTAAGGAGACGCCAGCAAGACCAGGCATATCCACAAAGTACGATCATGGCGAGGTGAAAGCCATTTAACTCGGCTTTGAGAAATATATAATAAAGCGAACAGTGACACAGCAAAAAGTGGAGAAACCAGTGATGCATAATGGAAACTAGCAATGAGTAAAATGTATGCATACCCAAATTGGAATAGGTTAGGTACATATAAGAAAGGACATCACGATACCGATATCATAGCCAAATCTCGTTCTACTGCGTTGTATCATTATACTAATAGCCAGTAGCAGTTTTTCCGGAAGTTTGCTATTTAAATATATGTATTAGGAGCACACTCGTCTACCAACAAAAAAATGTCGCTTTTTTGTTGAATTTCCATACAAAGATCATCAACATTTAATTAATGTAACGAGCCACTTGATGAGAATCCAGCTGCCGTAAGATATTTTCCAGCCTCTTATCTCCTTAAAAATTGGAACTAGCCAAAACATTTCTCCTATTTAATCCTAGCCTTAGCCTATTCTTATCGTTGATTTGAAGTTCTTCATAAGGTCGGGAAACATGAAAAACAACAAACATTGTTTAGTGTGATCGGCAAACTCGAATGGAACTTTCCAATTTGTGACAGTATGCCCTAATGTCCTGAATAATTTGTGATTACTTGCGATTGTGTAACAAATTATGGACCAAACATGTCTCTTACTATATATGATAGACAAAGACGGTAAGCATTAAACTTATCCGATCGTAAAATCGGGCATACATATAATGCAAAATGGGATAGTTATGTTTCGTATTCCAAATTACTTTCTATGCACGCCAAAGTGTACACATGCGTTCATCATAATTTATATACTTTTTATATTAATAGGTAAATTAAATTATTCATGATCAGCGTTCCTTTTATTTTACAAGAAAATCTACAAATCCGAGCAAATTTTCCACAAATCCAAAATATGCATGATCCATCGGAGGAACCGTGTGTAAAATGAATATATTTTTTCCATTATCGAGGAGTTAAAATGAGTTCATTACTTTCACCAATATCATCAGTATTTTGACATGTTTAGTCTTCAAAAGCATTTAATTAGCAGATATACTATTGTTATTTATAAATTATTATAAAGCTCTTTGCAAATTACTTATTACTTGATTGGACAAAAACATCAACCCCGAAATAGTGAAATTAGAGTGGTCAATTTTTAATAAAGCGGACGATAGATTTGAAAATGTGTTAATAAATTGAACATCATACGCTTATTGAACATTTCCATCAAACGAAAACCTAAGGTTAGAAGTTGGACAACTGAACGATGAAAATTCAATTCTGAGACAAAGGGAATTTTCAGATTCTCTTTTACAATTGATTTGGTTTAGAAAATAAGCTGGCAACATATCCTGACTTAAGTTCTTAGTGTATCTTTGGAAGCATATTGACATGCCTATAACAAAAATTATATAAAGTGCATTATAACATACATGAAAGAGATTATCGTGGAAATTGTCATAATGGCACAAATTTTCCTTACCACATATAGTGGTCCCTTACTGTCATTGCGTAATCCATTTCGAACTTTTTTGTTTCCCACAAAAGAAAGAATAAAATATAAATCATATCTGCATTATGAAAAGCGAGATATGCATATCTACGCTGATCTAACAAAAAATCACGAAATGGAAAAATAGGTATGGATGTATATTAAATAGTGAGGTGAAATCATTACTATTGTTCCCTTATCTATTTCATCCTACACGACCTTTTGTTTCCGAAACCGGACTTATTAAATCTATCAATCAACTCAATCTGGTTTCTCCATCCGATATCATACATGTAGTTCAAAATTCGGCTGTTTGAGATTGCTACTTTGCTGCTCAGTCATTCAGTTTCAATTTTTGAACTTGATTGTCAGTGGGATAGAAGCGTTTTGATCTGAAAACAAACATCCTTGTGAATTTGTCATAGATCCTTCTTTATAAGTTATGCGAAGTAGTCTATTCGTATTTACAAAGAAATCCGTTAGTACACCCTTCGAAGTATTACGTTACGGAACGATTTGAAATTTTGTTTTTACAATGCACTTTGGAACTCAAACATGTCTCACAATTCTCCATATAATGAATATCAAGGGTTGAATTATGTATATATGTAGTGAAATGATTCCGCTCACGCTAACTAAACATTTATTTAGTATCTTCGAATATTTTTTAAAAAATAAATCAATGCCCAATTGTCCAGATTATGAAAATAACGGATCATGTCAAAATGAAATAGCACATATTTTGTAGTGACTAACAAAAACAGACAGTAATCCGTCTGCCAATATTCTTATATGTGGATTTTTAAGTAGGTATGTGTACCTAATATATGAATTGGTTCTTTCATTGAGAATGCACAACCTTCATATACATTTCCAAAAAGCATTTTTCCGCTGTGTAAAGGTTTATTTTTCCCGAAAATTTCTAGTTGATTTATCAGACTTAACTATCCGTTGAAAAGTTAAAAAGGGGAAGCAAGTAGCTTGAATAGCTTTAGACTCTGCGTCTCCAATTAGATGCTGCTTCAGCACCTTTTCTGCCTAAGATGCAGTAACAGTTACCGGTTACTGCTTTTAGATAGTCCATTCAAATTTCTAAGTTTCCTCAATCAATGGTATAGTTTCCGGAAGGTGCTAAAGTCGAATTTTCAGGAAGCGTGCTCTCAGCAACCAAAATACAATATGTTGACAGGTATGACCTTTCCGTTTTGCAACTTTCTTTAAGTTATCGATAATAAAAACCAGTTCATCGATCGAACCGCTTTGTCCTATTATATTATAAGAAATATAATGAAAAGCATCTTCAAACTATAGAATTATAAAATATATATGCTTGGATAAAAATAAACCTAAAAGTGAACTAAGCTGTAAATTCAGCAAAAAATATGCTTATAGTGTCAATATTTAATACAGTAGTGTAGGAGGGAAGGGTTATCAGAGATAAAATAAAAATGGAAAGTTAGGAAAGTGGTTAAAAATAACGCGTTTACAATCTCACAGATCACGTAGGTATCAAGAAGAATCTATGAATACATACATGTACAAATCATTAAGTTTCAAATATATTTCTTCAATATGTGCTTCTATCAATTTATCATTTCTTTGTACGTGTCCCTCTTTGAAGTTTAAATACCTTTTTACTGTTTGTTAACGAATGAAAGATGTACAAAACTCAAATATTGATACCTAACTTTTTTGGGGTATTTCAAAAGAAGTTACCTATGTGTTTACATCAGCAATACAACTTCTGCTTTTTTGAAATACTGAAAAGTTTGTTGCTGCTGTTGATATGTTCTTAGTTATTTAAATAAGCAAACGTTTTAAGCAAACATGTTACAGACTTTCACGGTAACTGAAAATTAGCTTTCTTAGGTTGAATATTTGTCTGGAGGTTTCTTTTCTAGCTAAAAGTATTGCTGTATTGTATTGTAACATTTTATTGCTGTTTTCAGTAAACAAAATTGCCAATATTCTGGTATCCCTTTATTACATGACCATCTCATTGGACAGTGGTTAAATATTTGAACAAAAATCTAAGTGTTTTAAAATTGCATTTCAGAAAACCATATAGGTATTCTATGTAATTTTGTTCTCAGTAGACCCTGCAAGTTATATAGCTATGTGTGCATTATGGTAAACGAAAAACAGTTTGTTGAATTTATATACACGTCTGCAAAGGTTTGATATAGGAAATATTTTTTGAAATTGTTGCTGCTAAAAGTACTTTCTCGTTCCCAATAGTCATCCTCTTTGCTTTAGTTTACTAGAGGATATGCTTGATCTATGCAAATGTCAGTAAACAGTGTTTCAAGATAAAACTCCTTGTTTCACACTTCCCAGATAGAAAAAAGTACAACAAGCAACCGCTGAAGTACAATATTACACAATAATACAATTCATCTACTTTCAACAAATGGGTATACATATATATACACATAATGCAGACTTTTTGAATGTGTGGTAAAAATTGTGAAGTTTTCCACGTGGGACCTCGCATAATTCAAAATGTAAGAAAATGATGGTAGTGGTGTTACGTATCTCTCCATCTCTATCTATCCAATTTTGTTTATATAAAAAATTCAAAGTGAAGTCAGTGGGAACTTATCTTTAGTACAGTGTATCTGAATATGTTGAAAGGACGATGCTGCAGAAGTTGAGTTGGGTCATGTAGTATAATCGCCATAGTTTGGAGTGTATGTGTCAAGTGCAAAACTTGTACAGGCAAAAATGCACAGGTTTTTGTCCATGGACTCGTGTTTTATTGCAATGGATGGATACGAAAAACAGTCCTCAATCAGCTCATGAAAGGAACAACAACAACCAGACATCTCTTCCTTTTTGCAACTGACAATCTCCGATACAGCTTTTTACACAAACCAGAAAAAGTACAAAGTCTTGGGATCCTGCATCATGAAGCTGTAGTGGTCCAGTGGCACACACCAATAGAAGGGGAGGATGATCATGATCCATTCATTGTAGTAAACTTCATAAGCCAAAGCTTACGTTTCATTCCACTCTTTCCATCCAGGCTTCCTGTCAGAATAGGAGAACTGTAGAACTGCTCCTTCCTACTAGTGCCCTCACAGCTTTTCTCCTGAAGGAACTCGCAACTCTCAGCCACTGCACTCATTCTCGGCAGCAGAGCAGCAAGCGACAGCAGCAAAACATATTTATATTCACTCTTCCCTATTCGCTTTGACTCTTTGGCTTCCTTGCTTTTTCGTAGCTAGTCACCCTCCACCACCGCCAAAAACAACGTATTTTCCCATTTCGCCATGGATGATTCTTTCACCTAACTTTAGAAATCGGCTGTGGATCCTAGACACTTTACTTTCTCTTTTCGATCTCTCTTTCTCCATCAAACAGGAGACCAACAAACAGCAGCAGAAGCACAGCGGTCGGATGCAAGTCGTTTAGCGACTTCAAACATTAGTCGAGACAAGTGTTTGTAGAGCTAGAGACAAGAGAAGAGAACCATATATTTTCTTAACACGCTCTGTGTGTATTTACGGCTAATACGTGTTTCTTCATGTTTAGTCAGTGGTATTTTACAAAGGCAGAGGTTTCAAGTTATATGAAGTGATTGGAACATAAAATCAAATCAGTGTTGTTGTACATAGTGTACTCACTTTCTTGGAAGCGTCCACCAGAAAATTCATACATGGTGGTAATGGTATTTGTAATTGCCCATTATGTACTAACGTGGTATCTCAACCGGACCATTTCAGAAATCGTTTAATAGTGCTGGTGATTCGCTACGACTTTTTCTGGTGAGAGAGGACGCAGCACACATTATTGACCGTGTCCATTTGAAATTCTGAATTCATAAAACCAGCTTTATTGGTTCTGCGTTCAATTAAATGGAAAAAACAAACGGATCTACCTAAATAAGGTTTCATATCTTGGTTGGTTACAGCGGTAATCCAAAACGAGTATTGCAGATGCAAATACATTTTACTGTACTCTTTTTATGACAGATTACTTTAAAATACTTACAGTATAAAACAAAAGGACAATATAAGACAAATAATATATAAAACTGTAACTATACTGTGCTTGTTAAGCTTGATTATAACGGTAATAATACCTCAGCTTATGTCATTGAAATAGTGACAGGTATCAACAACAGTGACAATTGAGAAGTGGGAAGATTTATTGTCTTAGTTTTTTGAAGGACTTTATTGCAGCCCTGGTGCCGCTGTCATAAACAATTTCTTGACCGTTACCATTTTTGCCTGCTCAAAGCTTTCTCCGCGGCAAGATGAGTCATCAGAGTTGGCTCAGCAGAAAAAGAAAAAGCTCTTCTAGAAGGCTGTCACTATCCTCCACTTCTTTCGATCTCTTCATATGGTCTTTTTACTGGATATTGATACTGTTGTTTTGCCCTAACACGTAAGTTGTTATTTTTCTATTTTGACAAATTAAATTTGACAACATTTAGATTAGTACAAAACAGGTAGAGCATTTGGATATTGGTTACCCTTGGGAGGCATTATCCCTTTTATTACAATAATTAAATATTTTGTAACGTTGATGTGTATCTTATCAATTCATATACAAATAGTTTTTGGTTACGCTAAAAATGTGACGGGGCTACGTGACTACACAGTGTGCAACAGTGAAATAAAATATTACAGTGCATTGGTTCATATCATAGTACTACGAGAGTAAATGATGATGATATGCCCAGTGCAGTAATGCGGATGTATGTATGCACATGAAAAAGAAGAAATGTGATAGTTGTATTATACGATGTTACTCTTGGCTGAGCTATAACTATAACTAACAAAATGGCCGGTTTAGCGTGCCCCAATAATATAGCAGTCTGGCCAACTGACGAATTTGTCGTGTTCTAAGACAAGATAAAATACGTGTCTTGTCTTTATTATAATTTTAACTTTCAAAGCATCCAAAAATTAAGTTTTGGAAACACAATTATAAATTATTGCATACATTATTAAGGCGTGAAAAAGTTTGAGTCCGCATTACGTTATATGGCTGTCCTAAAATGGTGAATAGTTTTTCTTTGCCGAATCTACCATTTTTTGGCTTGGCGTTTGCAAAGAAGCAGTCAAGTAAACCACAATGTGAAACTATTTCTTAATTTTTACTGACTACCTATATAGATAAAGAGTCTACAGTATTTTATTTTCACCAGATCTTCTTGGAAATTTTTGACATTCATGAGTCTCAACAGCAGCGGGGAAATGTATAATCAGGATTCATACTACCAAGTATAGAATTTTAATCTGCTCCTAAAGATTTTCAACAATGCTTTTCCTTTACGCATGCATCCCCTCTAACAAGGGAACTCCTTTAGGTGAAATTCGTGTTTGGAAATATGTTTTATATCAACTCGAGTGCTCTGATCACGAATCTGCTGTTCATTTTTGCTGACACTTTTAAGAATAGTTATAATAAGTCTATCGAAAATGTATGAAGTATTAAATTATTATACGTAGATTTGGGTTGGTTGAATTGTAAAGCAAACTGATAGTAATGTTATCTGCTTGAAACTTCTGTGTGCGTATATTTAAATAGAGAAGCAAAATTTTATTCACTAAAACGGACTTTGGTTTAATAATCAGCTTGGTTGATTTGGTATAACTTTAGGTGAAATTCGTGTTTGGAAATATGTTTTATATCAACTCGAGTGCTCTGATCACGAATCTGCTGTTCATTTTTGCTGGCACTTTTAAGAATAGTTATAATAAGTCTATCGAAAATGCATGAAGTATTAAATTATTATACCGTAGATTTGGGTTGGTTGAATTGTAAAGCAAACTGATAGTAATGTTATCTGCTCGAAACTTTTGTGGTATGTGTATTTGAATAGAGAAGCAAAATTTTATTCACTAAAACGGACTTTGGTTTAATAATCAACTTGGCTGATTTGGTATAAAAAGTGTCGCCACTCCAAACTCCCCCGTCGAGATTCCCTTGTACGTAAACAGAACACGGAACACAACAGCGTTGCCGCCTTGGAATTCTAGTAGTTTTCTTTCGTAAAAGTCCTTATCCGTTACATTAATGAATTCATTTAATATACAACGTACCCAATTACTTCTCACATTCAAACTGTATTTTTCACCCAGAGGGGAGCGGAAACTTCTACTTTTGTACGAAATAAGTTGGCAAGGAAGTTGGTGTGCTATGTACAGTGTGAAGGCTAGCTACTATGTGAGATAATGAGATTTATTAAAACCGCAATATAAAATACGAAGGAAAGTGAAATAAACCGCTACAAAATTTAATAAAGAGATCGGACACCGAGTTAAAACAACGGATTTTTTAACTTTAGAATTTTTATGTAGGAGGAAGAAAGAAAAATATAGTCTGCAGTAATATATGTACCTCAGCCACAATTTTTGCAACATTCATATTACACATTCCAGCATAATATAACGAAATGTTTAAGAAAGCACATCCTGTTTGCATATTGGAGTTTCTTGTGTCGAATATGCCTTTTCGATTTTATGCCTGAAAAATATTACATTAGCTGAAGCTGAAGAGATTAGGAGCATACCTATTTATGTATATTAACTTATCACAAAAAAGTCTGACTGTCCGTCTGCTCACCATTGCGTTAGGACATGGAACATTGTTCCTGTCCAAATGTTTTGTCTGATTTAGCCCTTAGTTTAGTATACAAGTCCTTGGATGAAAGGCAAGAATCACCTTGGTGTCTGCCTGGTGGCATAACGAAACATTTTCGTACTACAAATGTCAAATGAAAACAGGGACAATATTCAGCCACTTTTAGTAATAAAACATTTTATAAGAAATTCATTTCTCCAGCCAACTTTTAGCTGTTTTACAGTAGTTGCAGGTAAGCATGTCATTGATGCTGTTAAAGTAATATGAGAGTGTTCATGTGGATAGAGATGAAACAACTAACATAAAATGTGAGATGTATGTATAAAGAAATTTAATGAATGCACGATGCTCAAGACTCTCTTTCTGCTTATTTTCCTCCTATTGCTGATATTATATGCTGTATTATTTATAAAAGTTAATCTTGTAATAAGCAACCGGATATTCAAAATGGAGACCACACACTTTAGATTGTTACATGTCACAACAGTAACAATAATAGGTAAGGTACCCATCATCAGTATATACGGTTACCTATGTTAGCGGCTATATTTTTAGTAACAGCCATGACGTGACTACCTGTTACCGATACTGTTGCATGGTTTGATAAAGAATAACACAATAAAAGCAGACAAACTTATGCAATGTGCTTCAGAACTAAAGCGGTCCAACCGAACAATAACCGCTGCGTTAATTATCATTAGTCCGTATCTTGGCCATTTTCCACATATCATGTGAAGGTATAATAACAATTTTGTCATCATAAGTCTCGTTATGAAAATCTCATTAGTTTGCAGAAACATGGAAATATTATATTGTGGTTCTGCTGCATTCCATAACAAAGTCAGCAGCTGCCTGAATACCTGTTTAAAACTCATAAACTCCATACTGTTAATAAAGTAACTCCCGCGTGGTTTTGCACATTTAGGTAGCTGACCAATACACAAACGTTCTTATTCAAATATTACTTTAGCATTCCTTTATAATTTAAAGCGCATTGAAACAAGCTTCGTGTTTAGTTTATCAGTTACTTTTCTCAAATGTCATATCAGCCACGTCACATGTCATGTCCTACACACAGTTTCCAATTTGCTATTTGTTTCATCATTATAATTTTAGAGTATCCAAACAGCTTCGAATCGTCACCTATCACCAATAGTATAGAACATAGCTCCATACACACAATATGAAATTTTTTGTAGAACATCCTAAATAGTTTAACCACAGTTACATACTGGAATAGTAGTATCTCTGGTTTCGGTCAGATACTATTTCTTATTTGCTGTATATTCTAATGTATATTTAAGCAAGTTTTTAAATCTGCTGACTCGAAACCGTCTCAGATTNTATTTAAGCAAGTTTTTAAATCTGCTGACTCGAAACCGTCTCAGATTGCCTCAAAGAAGTCAATGGTGTATGAATGTGAAAAGATGGAATGGTTTTCACATGTTCAAAGGTAAATGACACGATGAAGATATAATTTGGCCTAAAGCGTTTATCTCGATTTTAATTGGATCAATAAATGTACTGATCTCAAAACTATAGAGTGTGACTGTGAAATATCAATTTCACATCTTTAAGGTCACCTGTATAATTATTTCCATGACTATATATAAATCTACAAACCCCTTTCAAGTTTAAAAAATCTTCAAGGACAGTGAAACTGACATTATGTACATATTTGTTCAAAAGAGAACAAAGTGAAAACTTAAGATAAAAGGGGATTACTAATAGGAAAATGTACATATCGGCTAGGGACGAACTTTAATCATATCATATAACGTACTTTTTTCTAGTTTGCCAACTTTCTTAATATTCGGTCGACCCAAAAAAAAGTTTGTCAAAGTAAAGGCAAAACTAGACAGCTTTTCCACTTCGTGTACACATTAATTCATTCATTGATATGATCACTATATCATCCTGACTATTAGGTAGTTTCCCTGAAATGGCTTATGTCAATGGAGGAAGTATAATCTTGCATGGTATGCCGTTTTGGCCTTTTAGCTTTAATTACTAAAAGCCTTTGTTTACTCCCGATTTTTCTACTTTTAGTGTAATCTCGTTTTGGTGGAGCCAGTAACGTTTCATTTCGATAATTATGAGCAGTTTGATAATTAACACAGCTATGACTGTCATTTTCTAAGGTCACTCTCAGTCTTTGTTCAGTAATCTTCATGGATGTAACCGAATGAAACCATGCATTTACTAATAATATGACCAGGAATCAAAATTATGATGAAAGATCATAAAAATGTTCGACATGCGACATAATATCTTATTTTATGATTGTCTGCAAATTTGTTACAGTTTACTATTATTATTACGACTGCATTTTGTTCTATTTCCCTTCAGTTATCTGACTTGACACGCATATCATGTCGATTTTCTGCTTAGCACCACGAATGCGAATGTGAGATATTATGGTGCAAATATTAATGAAATTGAGAAAACCATGTTAACAGTTGACTAAGATTGTTCACGATCAGTACTTCGGAGACCACTTCGATACCAGTAGAAAGACCATCGCTTCCACTAACACATCCTACTAAATCACTTCCCATTACATTAGATAGACATGTTCGTCATTTGTTGATACGTTACAGATATTATACTATCTTGGCACCGACACTTTGTCCTTCCCAAAACTTTTGGCCAGTCTCGCTGTTGTCTCCTTTCAAATTAATATAAAGTAGGATATGCTACACGAGATTTTTATAAAGCTCTCTCCGTCAGTGCCGCGACAGCTCTGTCCTTGAGAGAGAACAGGAGATCCTCAATAAAAAGTACTGGAGACTTCAGATTCAGCCGGTTGTTCCTTTCCTTATTGCATTCATTGGGCCCTTGAGTTCTGATATATTATTTTTACTTACACACAAAAGTACGTGTACGCTCACACTTTCTTTTTTCCTGTGTTCTACTTACATTCGGATAGATACTCCACTCTGGGGTCTAGACTTTCTTGCTAAATATTCTGGAAATTTACATCCGCACGATTTCTTTACGGTCGCTTTTTATGACATAAAGAATGCGTCAATGTGAGAATACATTTCGTTTTATCGTTTAACTGTACACAACAGCGATACAAAATACAGCTATTATAGTCCACACTATACTTATGATAAGGAAGAAAAGGGAAAACTTGTACACGTCAATTTCGGCTTGTTGGGGTGCTTCATCATAGCTGAAATGTGACCATGTATGTATGTAGTCCCGGTCTGATATGAATTACCGGGTCAAAAAATGCCGGTGCCTAAAAAGGATTAAAAACCGGGAAATGAAATGCTGGTGTACATAAGCCTAGCAGTTATTTGTCAGCTGCAGTAATTTGTATGAGGATGATACTTCATTATATCTTAGTCACTTTTTTTTATTTTTGAATATGAATTCATATGAATAAAAGCTGAAGATAGTTGTAGCATTTATGTACTAAACATTGTTACACATTTGCCAAATATTCTTCATATGAATATGTTTTTCATTCGGCGGTTTTTCCACACCCGGAATTTTTAACCCGGTAAATCTCGGCGTATGTTTATCCGGATGCATATATGTTTTAAATTCACAGCACGAATTATGCAAAAGGCCTCACGAACTTACTACAGGGATGGGATGGATCTATGTAGCTTTATACTGGTGGTGGCAAATCTGCATAAAAATTATGCAATCTTTATCAAAACTTATCTTTCATTGCATAGAAGGGAGTAAAAAGGGAAGAAATGAGGTTCAACATTTCATCTAATTTTAATGCATACATCTGTCTTATACACAAATTATTTTTATCCACTGAAAGTTAAAACAGCAATATGGAAGTGTAAACTATATGGTGTAAAAGTTGCAATAGTTGCATTATTCTACTGCAGTCGTTTCCTAATTTTATAACTGGGACAAGATTTGTCAGAAAGCAGAGCGCATTATAAGATAAGATAAGGATGAATATTTCAACATCTTCACATCCAGTTACTTCTAAAAACATTGTTTAAAAATGAGCGAATAACTTCTTAAAATTGTTTCATGCAACGATGCATTTTAAGTGACTGTTACAATTTATACGTATAAAGGAATTTTCAATTGAATTTCGATCCCATATATTTTATCCTCATTTTGTATGCCCAAATTTACATGCATTTATTGGCCCCATTTTAGCAATGAATGCGAAGCCAATCTACATGCGAAGAAATTGATGTGCATAAAATATTGCAAACGGTCTATACAAAATCCTATTTAAAGTTAGTAAAAAATGTTGGTTATGTTATATAGGTAACTGAAATGTACATAGCTATCCCATCCCCCACAGAATCGTGCATATTTTTTGTCCTGAGTTTCCAGATTTTAAAGCACATTCACTCAATCGGAACAGTATAGTAGAAGTAGAAAGCGAGTGAAAGCGAAAAGAGCTAAATTTGTAAATTATTAAGGCATCTCAATTTCTATTTCAGTTTCCATTATGTATTTAAATATGAACATATCCATTATATACACTACGTACTTGATCTCACAATAGTCACCCTGTGGATTTAGTCTGGTGAATCTAGTTGTAATCGACAGAGTGACATGCGAAATTCTTTAAATTCGGAAAGCCAACATATGAAAAAGTAGCGAGAGCAAAGTGTCGACAATTGTTTTTGATATATATTAAAGTTTAAAAAAAACTATAATTCCCATATGGCTATAGGGCAGCACCTTCATATCTGCCGAACATTTAAAACGGGCCACCGGTATAATTGACGTTGGCATGCTGATGAACGGACGGATGGACGGACACGAAATGAAATCATTAAGATTTAAAGTGACTTAATCAAACTACAACTAAAAGTTTTATGAAAGTAGTGTATGCACTCGAATAGATGAAGTGAACGAATTTTGTTTTGCTCATACTTTTCATGATTTTACAATGAAACATGAGACCCATAAAATTGAAAACAAATCACAAATGCTATACTGCAAAGAATATTGTAATATGTGGTTTCAACACAAATCTGGAATATTATACTGCATGATAATAACATTACAGTAAACTATGGTTTACAATTTCAACATACCACTTATTGATCAAAAGCAATCAGAATATGAATCAAATGTTACCACCAGCAACGCAACATTTTTGCTAGAAATACGACTTACGTAAAACGCACAAACATGTCAAATCTTTAGCTTTAAACAGTATATTCATTTGTGGTAAAGTCTGAAATGGACAGAAAAGGATCCTTTACGCAAAGTTTCAAAAAAACTAATTTAAAATTGAAATAAAGTTCCCCAATGTTTCATGTGTGAATTAATATATTTTTAATGAGGTAGTGGACGTTGACAGTTACTTCAAAAAATCGTTTATGAACAACCGCATGATGATCACAGTATGAAAACTCTGGCTCTTGCCTCTTTACCATTGACGATACACCATAATACACTTTTTGACGCTGCATTTTTGTATTTATTACTATACTATTCGCGTATTATTGTACAGGAAATTTGTTTCAGTACCACATACACCCTGTTGG
>JAHZMV010000248.1:0-10254 GCA_027743765.1 Coecobrya sp. COE2
TCTTTTCCTGCTATAGCACCATCTAAGTTGCACTCTAAGTTGGCAAACACTTTACCCCACTCATCTTCCAGCTCGAACATCTAGTAGTAACCGAAAAGAACAAAATTATTTTCTTAGCGTTATTATTCTTGTCAATAAAGATCATTAAATGATATTTCTCAATAAAACCATGATGCATTTAAATATCTGGTCGACTTATGTGTACTTCTGCATTTAAATCTTCATCTGCCTGATTCTGTACATTTTCCTTTGAGTTGACTTTTGGGCATCGTCTAGTCGCTAAATGTTTCATTACCCTAACGGATGGCCTCCTACCTGATACTCTGGGAGATTTGGGCTTGTTCACTTTTTGAATCTTAGTATTATTTGAAGTTGACGATGACTTTGACTTTTTAATCCAATTCTTAACTAAATCATCATGAGACGCCTGTGGTAAACCAGCCAAAAATTCTTGAACATTTTCTGGTGGCTCGTAAATAACTTCAATAATAGGCTCGTCCTTTTCTTCACAACCGATACCAGTCGAGGAGTGAAACTTTGTCGGCATTTGCGACCATGCTTCTTCCACACCTACTCCTCTATTCGTCTCTGCATTTTTATCTAAAGATTTCACCCGGCGTGCCTCAGTTTTCTGCTTATTCACCGGTTTCGGTTTTTTATGATAATGTGCTGCGGAAA
This sequence comes from Coecobrya sp. COE2, assembly GCA_027743765.1. Classification (NCBI taxonomy): domain Eukaryota; kingdom Metazoa; phylum Arthropoda; class Collembola; order Entomobryomorpha; family Entomobryidae; genus Coecobrya; species Coecobrya sp. COE2. The sequence continues at coordinate 679 of JAHZMV010000248.1, forward strand.
TGGTTAGCGATTTAATGTCCTTGTTTTGGGAGATGGGATCTACAGCTTCGCTTCCGAGCAATTGCTTGGACGTTTCGACTACAGCAGAGATTAATTCGTTTAAACCTGGGGTGGTGGAACGGGGATTTTGTATCAAGTTTTTCAGCAAAGGATTGTCTATTTTCTTGGATAGCCCCGTTTCTTTTCCCGGTACAGCTTTCCTTCACTGTAGGAAGCTTTCTCTTCTCCAAAACACCGCCATTGGTTGACCTCGCAGGGGTACATTGTTTCTCTGGCAGTTGAAAATAGTCATTCCCTATTTTATGATTAACCGTTGGTAATTTGAATAGAGCTTTATCGGATGATAAGGATGAGTCCGCCGGTGGTTTTGAAAGAATTCCCATTGATTTGTCAAAATATTTATTCCACAGAGGTCGACCTTGATCTTTCTTAGAGGTTCCTCTTTGGTTAGGTTTATCATTTTGAATGGTTCTACTTTTAATTGGTTCCTGGCTATGATATCTTGGTAGTTTACTGTCAGCTTTGCGCACAGGTATTTTACTCGGACTAGAAACATTTCTTAAATTCGTTTCATAGAATTTCAGCATTGTGCTGTCTGGGTGTCCACTTGAGACAGTTGTTCCTTCGTGAATGGACTTATTAGATGGGGGAATTGACGTGCTTTTAGTCTACCAGTGAAGCAATGCGATGAATTTGCACAAGTGTTTATATAGGTATATAGCTTTCACCCGTTTTTATGACATGTTTTACTTTCGGAAAATACTTACCCTTTTATGAATCTCGTTCATTTGTTGCTGCAACTGTTTGATTTCTTTCTCTTTCTGGCGGATCGTGTCTTCGGCATTAGTGCAACGAGTTTGAAATGCTTGAACTTCTAATTTTAACGACTGAAGCTGTACCTCTTTCTCTTGTACTTGTTGGAAAGCCGCCCTTGAACTCACCACCTCCTGTCATTCATTTTATAGAAATTATCAAAAAGGTCTTGAATATGAATTGCATAATACCGTGTTTAATTGTTATGCACATACCGTGGCCAGATTTTGAAATACATTTTGAATATCATGCATTTCTTTTAATCGTTCACTCAACTCCCGTTTAAAGTAGCTGGACTCCTCTTTTGCTGTATGCTTTTCTTCAACTGCAGTGTTCAGCCGTGACTTGACCTCTCGTAATTCACGTATCAGTTCTGTCATTTCATCAACCCCAGGAACAGGTTGCTTATTCGTATATTTTGGTGCAGACTGTTGAAATTGTAATGTTTTTTAATTAATGGCAAAAACATAAAATCATTTGAATCATTTCTCTTAAAAATGACTTACACTCAGTCGTCTTGTTGCTTCTAAAAGTTTTTCCTGCGTTTCTAGCAATGACTTCTTGTAATCGTTGCATTCTATCTCACAGTACTGGGCTCTATTTGAAATATTTTTAATTTCGGTCTCCAATTCCTCGATTTTTCTGAAAATGATAAAATATTTCTTTCAAATATACATAAAGTTTCACGAGCAGATAAAAGTAAGAACAATCAGCACACCTTTCCCTATGCGCCAAGTCTGATTCAGCATGTCTTTGAGTTTGCTGCAGAGTTGCCAGTTTCCTCTCAAGCTGCGACACTTTTTCTTCAGTTTCCTAAAGTTTTAAAGGCAAAAAATTAGCGAAGCCATTAAACGATATTATCTTCCATGTATATTTTTCAGGAAATCATTTTACCTGGGCCCGTTGTGCCTTCTCCTTTGTAAAAACAGTCTGGACTTCAGCACTGTAAGTAACCCCAAAACAGAGAAATTTTATTCAAATGTCAGGTTAAAGGTAACAATTCACTAAAACTCATTGTTACCTTACCCCATTAAATTAGGATAGAGACCAAATATCTGTTGAAACGAGGAACATTTGAGTTCCAATCCGTTCACGTCCCACACACCCATGTCTCTTATACGACAGACTAAAGTGACCAAGCTTTCGTTGTCCTTGAGCAAAAAGTTCATGCGATCCTTCACACGCTTACATTCACTTCTTAACTTTTCTAAATCAATTTTCAGCACCTGTAAAATAAATTCATATATAATATTCATATTATTTATTGGGGGAAATCGTTAGAAAGCATGATTTTCACAAGGAATTACCAAATTTGTTTCCTCTGTATCACTATGATTCTTGAGCAAAAGTTTAACTTGTTCTTCATATTTCTTGATCATTGTCATGTGCTCTTTCGCCGCTTGAGTAGATTCATTAATTTTCCTTTGAAGGGCGGACACTTTTTGAGTTGCTTCTTTCTCCAGCTCGTCTACCATATGGACCAAAGCCATGTTTTGGACGCATACATCTTTTGCCCAATTTTCCAGCATGATTGCTTTCTTCTCCATCTGCAAAAATTAAATGAAAATGTTCACCCATGTCATAATTCAGTTTAAAATCAAGTTGCATTATATATGATCTATTCATATAGTCGTACCAGTAAATTTCTTTGCTCTTCATTCCCTTTCGCGACCAAGTTATCAAACATGTTTAACTTTTCCAAGTACAATGAGTTAAAATTTTCAAGAATTTCCCGAAGAGAAGTTGATTCCTCGCCACTTTCTCCGTCCCCAGCTCCAGTATCATTGGACGTATTTACATTAAAGCCAGTCTGAGAAAACTCATGCAGTCTATTTTGTGAAGCAGGAAAGTGTACAGAGGAAAATTCTGGTTTTCCTGGTGTATTATTTGTACATGTGTCCATTAAAAATGTGCCATTAGCTGCTTTTTGGCAGTTAATGTCGCCATTGGTGGTTGCAGAATGAAGAACAGAGGTAGCTTTCGTAGCTAGAGGCACTTTAACCGTCATAACAGAACGGGGAGCGATCAAAGGCTGGTTTGGCTGTAGAGGATGAGGGGGATGGTCTTGTTGGTAGAAAGGAAAAGTGGGGGTGGAATTGGAGTTGCTGTCGTGCTGCTGCATTTGAACAGTCGGGCTATGAACTTCGTGAGGATCCACTGAGAGCTCTTTCACCGTCAGGAGAGGCAGTAAAGTGCCCAGAGTCATCAAGGTCCTCAAATGGAGACCACGTTTGATGTACGGAAGTTTCCTCCTCCTTATAGTTAAAGAATCCCTCTTCGTCTAGTTCTTCCCCTATCCCTTCAGAACTTCTACTGTCCTCCTCTATTCGTTTGGATTTGTAACTGCTCATATTATATCGTCATGTATCTTCTTGCACAACCGTGACATTTACTTGATTTCCTTTCAATATTTCACACACGCATTCTCATGCACAAGACACCAACGGTTATGGCCTTTTCAGCTTATATTAGCTTCCTTAGAACAACATATCTATGGAAATCGTGCTCGTATCCAGCATATAGAGGTCAGCGATACGCATCTTCAAATACACATTTCCTGGAAACCCTCACACAAATCAATCAAACACTGCACACGACTTATGACTTTGACCTTGCAAAAACAGTACTACTACTAGACTATAACTAGACCTCCAACGTGTATGCAATTTACTTATATAAAGGTATCCACACACAAATATTATTTTAACGTTGACGATTAGCACGTTAGTGAAAAGGGCGAATTTCGATTAGTAGTTTTTGCATTTGAAATGCTACTGTATTTGCACAGTAAATACGGAGAGACAGGTGGATATGGATGACATTGATAATATGACTTCAATGAGAATTATTGTAAAAGAGTGATGACTATGATCATGCATGATTGAATTTAGAATGGCAAATGGAGTGAACGTAACAAACGTGTATAAATCTTTACGAGTGTAATATAGAATGCTTTTAAGAAGAAGTATTACTTTTTGTAATGATCTTCAATCATCATTCTCATTTTTATCATCAACCATAGCTCATAGTTCGTAATTGTAGACAAGATTACATAAAGCTTGTGTAGTAAAATTTCATCGTTCTGAACTTAGCAATGCTAGAAATAGTATTGTGACTGTTGTTGTGAGACTGTTAGCGGAACTCCAATCACAAAGTAATATTCATTGTAGTTATTAGGTAACTAACTTTTAGTTATACAAGCATCCTCATATACAAAAGGCAACACCGCACATGCACAGTTGCACAGTCCAACATCATTATCGTTACATATTATTATTACCACCGCAAACAAACGGTAGACACAAAAAATATATGTGGCACAAATAAAATTGGTACCTTATTACGTTGAACAAATTACATGAAAATTAATCTCGTGCACTACAAGCATGCACGCGTTCTTGTAGAAAAACTGTTCAAAAAAAATATATGTGGCACAAATAAAATTGGTACCTTATTACGTTGAACAAATTACATGAAAATTAATCTCGTGCACTACAAGCATGCACGCGTTCTTGTAGAAAAACTGTTCACTGCCTGTACATAGGTATATGGTTTTTCACTTTAGTTATTATACAGGTCTCTAAACCAAAATCACTATTCGTTCATGAATACAAAGTTTGATGATGTAATAAAGGTACTGCTATATGCTGCAGTTACCACGAAAAATGTTCATTAGTCCGTGTGAATATAGATAATACTTATAGCTTGGATCGTGGTGCGAATTGTTGCGGATAACATATTGGCAACTACAACAATAGTGCTTTGTTGATTCTTTTTGGCTCTTGCCACATTTTACAGTTTGTTACATGCTGACGTGTTGTACAATACAGCACATGGCAGGAATACTTTAAAGTAACATTGCAAATTGTTAGGCTACTGCTTTAACTTAAGCAGTGACGCTTTCGTACATTGTAACTGTTGACATTTCCGACATATATTTAGCTAAGTGGTAGCATAGACGTATAGACTGTCAGTAGTGGAGTATTAAACAATATCTTTGAGTTCACAGTTCATTCCAATTCTTAACCAGAAAGGTATGTTTGAGACGCGAGACTAGGTTTTTGGTCTAATTGTAAAAATTGGCACGATAAACGGCCTGATGAGCAGAATATAATGTTCATCTCGTCGACTGTGTTCTTTGTACATTGTTTTAAGGATTTTTAACAATTGAATTGGCAGATCATTATATTTTGAGTGAAATTGATTCTTGAGGTTGTTTTAAGATGCTTGGATAAAATGAAAGATTCACTCATTAATTCGCTATTGGCTACTTTGCCATGCTTTATCTTGCCATCATTTATTGCGTTTCTATTTGACACGTTGCAAATTTAGAATATCAAATTCAACGCTGAGAAAGAATATACATAGTTATATGAAGAAAGACTAGAAACTTTAAAAATACAATATTGAAGGAATTTCACGGAAAATAATGCCCTGTTTTAAGTCCTAGAATGAGTAAAGTGTGTGATTAGGCCAGATAACAAGAAAATAGGTCAAATCCGCAGAGTTAGACAAGTAAAACATATGGGGTTGTTGTTACAAAAAAATTGTGCCTTGTGTTTCAGATCACACGAATATATGCACAGTGTAAAGCTTTTTATGCTTAGGTAATACGGATGTTTGTCCCACGCGTACGTATGTATTTACGTAGTACGCATACATATTGCCTAATACCTACATAAAAGTGCATCTCGTGTAGGTATGTATGAAACTAGCCCGTTCCTTGATGTAAATCGCGTTACCTAAAAAGCTTACCTATATGAGCTACAAACAAAAATGAGGATGAGATGCGTTAGTAATATAAATATAACATTTATGTGTAAATTTACACAAGTAAGATATCAAGCGTTTTGCACTTGCGATTTTTGCAATTTAAATATAATTGTTGTATCCGAAATTCCCGATTTTCTGTCATTCATGCAAATTTTTAATTAAAAGAATATCACATGATCATGTATTTTTGTATGACCCTAGGATCCACTATCCAGTTACTTCCGCCACTATGGACTTGTGAAATTGTGAACTAAAATTTGTAGCAAGGTCAATGCATTGCGTTAGATAAAAGTGCTCATTGCATGAGTCGTATAAAATATTCATGTTTCATCCGAAAAAATATATTTTAGCTTCATTTGACTGCGTTTAAACAGTAATTTTAAATATTTTATTTGACCCTCGACAAATTAAGCATTTTGGTAAATCAAGGAATGAACAAAAAGGTGGAGACATTTATGATTGTATTGTTGAAATATATTTTAATGACTTTAAGTTTCATGGCTTTGGATCTCTGGGAAGCTTTTCGGGCAGATCGGCTAAAACATAAGAGGCAACAGCAAAAAGCGCTGTGTCTAAGTCTAGTTCATCGGTATCCATCATGGTTATGGTGTCTGCCTCGGTGTGATGATACCAGAAATACTTGTCATTTTCATTGTTCAAGCTTAACCCAGGAACACCTTCACTTATCAGTCTGGTAATATCGGATGAAACTGAGTCAAATCTCGCATAGTCTGTTGTGTTTATAGCTGCCGTCAATTTCAATACTTCATAAACAATGCATCCAGCCTTTTCACTACCAGCAAAGTCTAGCCCCCTGGGTTTAAATGTTCCACTATCCGATTCAAAGACAACAGAATAGTTGGGTAAAATATCTAGGTGCTGCTTAGCAAAGTCATCAACGCCCCATAGTCCAACCTCCTCTGACACCGTCCAGAGAATCGCCTGTAATGTTCTGTGGGGCTTGAGGTTAAGATGTTTGAGTGCTGCTAAGGCCATTACGGAAATCATAACGCCGCCCTATATGTAAACATTTTGGAAATTTGCATATATAAAAAGAATGATATAATTAAAATAAAGGTAACTGATCACAAGATTCTTACAGCATCATCCATAGCGCCTTGGCCCAAATCCCAACTATTATAACAACCAAATTATTAATTAATTAAACTTTCCATTTCGACCAAACACACAATGCAACAACATGTTTTATTTTGTATAAAGGACAAGCACCTATCAATGTGTCCAGACACGCCGACATATTCCTCTTGAGTTATACCTCCAACTATTTCGCCAATTACGTTCCTGGATGTAGTCAAAGGAAGATTGTAATCTAGCATTTTGAGATTAATGCGGATTGGTTCACCTAGTTCCTGCAGTCTGTAGAGAAAATCGGCGTCTTCCATCGTGATGACATGCTGTTGGAATATGATCAACATTCTCCCAATATGTTTGTCCACCCTGATTTGTTTAAAAATTACAATGGAATAATCGTTCTAAACTTGGCTAATTTATTTCACAATAGTTCACGTATAACCCGAGCATAAAATGCATTATTTTACTTATTCTTACTGTGTGTGGTGTGTTCAACGAAAAATCTGCAATACTTTGAATGAGAGTGGCAACTGCTCCATATTGCGAAGCGTGTGAAGCCCCTTGGGTTCTGTAGACGTTCGTAGCCCCATAGGATCCCAGCCAGCCTTGATTATAAACAACAATTTTTCCGGCAACCTAAAATATATTTAAGATAATTAAAACTTAAAATCATTCCAGTTCATACATTTTTCTAATACGCCTTCTGACCCCCATATTTTTCATAGCAAATCAAATGGACGACCAAACAAGCTCGTTTTTTTACATTTATCATCTTTGTTATAAACGTGCTCACCATTTGATAAGCTAAGCTGCATGCATTTTTTGCAAAACACTTTCCTCAGTTGACGTCAGCAAATACTTTAATTGGCCCTGCTAATCCGTTTATCAACGGTATCATGATTGACATGTAAAGCTAATGATTAATGCTACTTTAATCCTAAGTCACTTGATGAACCGGATAAGTGTGCGGTATTTTTCTAAGCAAGTTATGTCATGCATACTAATTCGTACACGCCCCCCAGTCAGCCCTATGTAATATTTTGTCATGTAATATCGGCAATCGGAATGAACCAATTTGGCTGATACTGACAATGAGTGTTGGTGACATGTTTTAAACATCCCAAGTAATAGCACAAACATAATATTCTAGCAAATACTAATATTGTTGTAAAATATAAAATTCGTGCTTTAATAGCTACATGTATAAAAAGCACCGAGTTCAATATGAAATGCTGGACTTGACTTGCTGATATTGCGAATGATTGGTTTTGAATGCAACAATGTCTTACCTGATCTTTCTTCGCGTCGAGATCGGCAAAACTCTTAACCACTAAAACAGGTGCAGTTATACCAGCTTCTGGGGTTCCAACGGTTGTCCCAAGACCTAGGAGCCGTATTTCTTTCTTATGGGGTTCCAATAACTCTGCCTTTTCTTCGCCACTGTTGCAAAAAAGCGAAAATGAAAGTTTGCATTATAGCAGAAGAACACTTATGAATGTATTGGAAAATAAAGTAATCATTTATAGAAATGTATCTAAAAAAGAAATATGAAACATACCGAACCCAATGGGGAACTAAAACTTGCTCCCCACGAACATTTTCTAATCCAAGAGCCGTCATCCTGTTCATCATGTAGTCTATGGAATCTTCCAAATTTTTAAACCCAGACTGCCGAATGGGATACCTATCAACCAAACCCTTCAGTTCATCGTAGGTTTTCCCCTTGAAGTCACCTTTTACAATAAGGTCGATAATTTCGGTAGCCACAGTCTGATAAGAAGCTATTTTGTCTCTTAAAGGTTGGTCAACCAAGGTCGGGCAGTTGGTAATGTCGGATTTAAGCGCACGACCAAGGCCTTCCCTAAAAGACGTTGCGTGCTCAAATTGCGGTAAATTTCTAGGATTTCTATTGTCTTCAATTCCTCCTGCCCCCAGTTTTGCACTCGAGCATTGGCTAGCAATGCCGAGAAATACGATGAGGAAAATCGACCTCATTTCTTAAAATTTCAATTGCTTACAGAAAATTTCGTTTTATTAATTCGAGACTTCTTTCCTGAATTCATCCACCACACAAGAGGCACTTTTCGGGAATGATGCAAGTTATGGAAAAAATTCAGCTTAAGCTTGTTTAAGCCTTTGTTCATAAAAATGTCACGGATAAGACTGATGTTCAGGTTTAAGGCTACTACCATACCTTAGTCTTGTCTAAATACGTACATTTTTGCTGAACAATAGCAAATTTGTTTTACGATAACATTTAAATGATGAATCATGATAAGCAAAACATGCCCATACCAAGGAATATAATAATGTATTGCTAATATCCATTCTGATGATAAAAATTTATGCGCATTGTTTAGAACATAATTTATTTACAAATAAGAGCAGGATACTGTGTAAGATATGCTACGTGCGTAATAGTTTATACTTATTATAATACATATTCCACGAAGAAAGATGAAGGTTTTAAAAGAGCAAGTGTTTCATGGAAAATTCAATGACAACTTAAAGCAGTAAGTGCTGATAACTGAACGGAATGAATATAAATTCATTGAAAAAAACAGTTACATCCTTTTCAAAAAAGAGTGACATGTAAAGGGGTTTAACGATAGAAAACATAACGGACAATTTTCATAAAGACATCACTCTTTCATTGCATTGTTTTATTTAACTGATTGCATACTATCTATATCATATATCAATATTTATTTAGGTATAGATTTTCCCTTATAATATGTATGTATGCATAATCGAGATGGTATACGGAACGTCAGAAATGAATTCATTGTCCTTTTTTCTATTTGCATTTCATCATCCAAACATATTCATTACTTTTCTACTAAATTGTCGGTGATCAAGTGATCAATCAAAAAGCAGCTCTATGACGTTAGTACCTAA
>JAHZMV010000249.1:0-23705 GCA_027743765.1 Coecobrya sp. COE2
CTCTGTATTTGTATGTATATATCTTCAAACAGAAAATAAGCTAGGTTTATGAATGAAGTGATCATTATATATTATCCCAATGGAACTTTAGAGGTGGTGGAATGAAGGGAAATAAAAGAAAGGGAGAGTAAAATAAATGGCCCATAATCTTAAGGAAATGTCTTTTTTTCACTGAGAGAGTATTCCCTTCATACACCGAGCCATATAACACAGCATATCAACTAAACAAATATTTTGAAGAAGAGAAAACGATGATGATAAAACTTCATACTTGTCGAGGCAGCATGAAAAGCAATATAGCTTCTACTGGGGAAAATTACCTATTTTTTTGTTGGAAGTGCAAAAAATCTTCACTAATAGGTACAGAAGTTCCAGTAAAATTGGAAATACATTTCTATTATTATCTAGCCCGTGGCAGGAAAAAAACTTGGATCCGATTCCAGGCAAACTTGTTGTACGAAGACAAAAAAGTTGTTGCTCGTTCCATGACTAGTCATGAAGAAATAGACTTCACAATAGTTGCTACCCATATATCCGGTCTATGCCCGAGAATGGCCATTTTGTTTAGTTGTATGGAATTTATCACCTTGTCCATTTATTTATAAGGATAACAGGAGAATACAAATGTTTTCTGCTGGAAGCGCTGTGTCCTATGTATATAGGCATTGTCATCTTAATCATGATGCATGGAGACTTCAGGTGGACGAATAAACTTGTAAAAACTGTAGGAAAAAGAAGTATTTCCTGTAACTTTCAGAATCACTCACATTTTGTTTTGTAACTTTTAAATGGAGGAGTCTAACTGGTATTTCGAATGTAACAGCTTTTCAGATAGCGACAAACTTCATCTGCGGGAAATAGACGTTTCTTTGAAATTGGTGTGTACTGTTTGTATACATAGTTCATTTTAGCAAAGTGTATACCACTCACATTATATTACAGCTTAAATATATAGTGGTGATGATTCATTGTGTCAAATGCAGGTTTGGGATATCAGCAAGTTATTTATTTTCATCAGTGTATATTTTCACTCAAGCCTGTAGAAAAACTTTTTCCTTTCCCTGGCATGATTCTGAGTGGTATAAGATTTTTCCTTTGAATAATTTTGATTGCTCTTTTAGTGACTGGTGATGGTGAGAGATGGTTGAAAGTAAAGCGCAAAATTATCAAAGCGGATAATTTATATGCTCACTCACACTTTCTAAATCAATCTAGGGAAAGTACTGGTAGCGGTGGGCCTTGTTCTAAAAGCGTCGTATATTTCGTGAATGTGTTTGATCTAAAAATGGCGGAGTATAAGGACGAGCATTACAGTATCACATTTGTTATTATTCTTTTCAGAAACGAAAAGTGCAAAGTCAAGAGATAGGGAGAAACAACGTTTATCACTGAAGAAAGAAGTGACGGGTGTAGGACAGGAGACTTAAGATACTCAATACGAAACTTTGCTCTTAAACAAACCCCCTTAAAAAGTTGTCAGGTGTCCTGCCGTGAATATAGAGCCTGTTTGTGCATGTGCACATGAATGGATGAAGTATTTCAACAGCCCATCAATGGTAAGCCAATTTCGTAACCTGCTGCTGTTGCCTTGCTTGTCGTCCTCGTTGATAATGAAATTACAGCGAGTAGTCAGTAAGGTATGGTATAACTACANCTCTTAAACAAACCCCCTTAAAAAGTTGTCAGGTGTCCTGCCGTGAATATAGAGCCTGTTTGTGCATGTGCACATGAATGGATGAAGTATTTCAACAGCCCATCAATGGTAAGCCAATTTCGTAACCTGCTGCTGTTGCCTTGCTTGTCGTCCTCGTTGATAATGAAATTACAGCGAGTAGTCAGTAAGGTATGGTATAACTACATTATGCATTTATTTACGAACACCACCGCCAACAGAAATACAGTAAAATTGGAAGTACATGTCGACCATGTTTAGTCAATTCGTAAACTTTCAAATTCAGATGGAAAACCTGAGCGTATACTATACCATAAACTATGTATGATGTTATTCATATTTTAGTTCGGAGCATCACAAATGGAAATTGTACGTACAACTTACTACTCCACTCTACTTCAACCGGCAGCAGTACTTAAAAAACCTCGTAAAATGTTGCGTAGTGTACTCTGTTTCTGAGCTGTGTGTGCTATAAACTTGGTCCAAGGTTTTTAATGTTTTGTCACACTTCTGACCCGAATTACTATTGCATTAAAGGACCAAACTTGAGTGTTTCGACATGTCATAAAATAAACTGGACCAAAGTTAATGCAAGCGTAGTTTTGTCTACCTCTACAGAAAAGTAATGGTCGTCCAATGTAATGATGCATTATGAAACAACTGTTCATTCACTATCCCCCTTTCATACAAACTGTAAGTCAAATACACACTCATATGCCAAATCCCACACAAGTTCAGGCAAACCATCTTTTTGCAGAGCTTGCTCGTTTTGGAAACATGTCTGAATGGTCAGCGGTGAAAATCCCTATTCCAAAACCATTTACCAGGTACAATAATGGAGTGCCTTATCATGCCTATCTACTACACGTAGGTTTGTGCTCTTATGCCAGAAAGTTTACTATGAAGAGTAGAAATGTATGTACATGGCATTTCACAAAAAATGTAACATCTGGTTGAAAATGAACAAATGAGCACTTTACAGAATGGTGAGTGAGCACACAGTGGAACAGGGCACAATACATCTGTACTTTCCCCTGGTGTTCCTCTTAAAAGTAGGAAAGTGACGATGATGCCAACTCAGAAAAGAGAGAAAAGAAGACAGATGAAGGAATAAAAAATGCAGAAGCAGTGGTACTGAGTACTGACTACGTTTGTAGTGTTGGATAGTGGTCTGCTCCTCTGGTCTATCTTTACTACCTGAAAAAACAAGTACCGTTGTAAAGGTACTAGTACGTTGCTCTAAACTTGCAAGCTTTTGGAGAAAGCACAAGTGAGTGAGAGGCGATTAATATTAGCATCATATATCATCATCCAATGCTTCCTTTTCATTGAAGTCAAGGCGTAGCCAAAATGAGCTCATATTTATCATACCATCCTACTTTCTATCGAGAACTGGAACCGACATCAAAAGTTTTTACTCGTTAGTTATATTTTTCTTTTCTTTAAAAAAAATTTTTACGTCGAGAACAAGCAAAAATGTGTAGGGGGAATAAGGTAGAGTAATAAAATGAGTGATAACGTCTACATGAAAATAAAGTTTCATTTATGTTGCATAATAATAAATATTGAGACACATAAATTCACAAGAAAAGTCAAGCTAGATTGTGCGCGATACCAAAACTTATACATTTTGTATAGGAAAGTTAAAGGAGAAATAGATAAACGATGATAATTCGTCTATGTCCTGTGCTTATTGGAATTCTCTGTGGAGCCGTTGCAGTACCCTACCCTGTTGGTGGTGGCATTTTTACACTTTTTGATAAACAAAACAGCAAGATATATTTTACGCTTCTATTTCTTTTCTAACCCCGAATTTTTCATGTTACGCTCTGCCAATTATATAAACCAGGCATGAAGTATCAAATAAAAATTTTCTTTTGCCGTGATCAAGAGGCCTTCCGTTTCCTTTCCCCAAATTTTCCCTCTGCTGTTTTCTCCGCTTTTTTACATGTTCAAACACATTCAGACTGCCATTTTAGGGTTACCAGAGAGGTCTTATTGCCGTAAACGATGACATGAAAATGGAGAACCGTTATTTTTATCAACATGAAAAAATCTGGCTAGAAAAGGGAAAAATTTCAGGATTTTAGGAAACATGTGTGTCTTAAAAATCTCATGTGTTACATTGTTGGTTGGGTAGTATGCATGGTCGCTTGATTAATACACACACTTGGTCGGTTGAGTGTAATATTGGGTTTTGGGTGGGGGAGATGGATTTGATTTTGGCATGGTATGTGGCGAAAGTGCAAATAAAGAGAGAATAATGTGATATGCTTCGTTTTTATTCAGTGATAAATGCAAACATAACGACCAAGTCCATGAAGTAAAACGGAAGCAAAGAGAGAGAGAAAGAAAAACCTGGTACCGCCTATGTCTTTTTTACATTCTTTTTCTCTCGTTCGCATAATATCAATGGCAGCACAAGCACTTTGTTGGGTCGGTCTCTGTTGTGTGGCAGCAATATAGATGATTGTATAGTTTGGCGATGTCGGTAGGTTATAGGTTTGCATATAAACACGCTCATGCATGGACCCAGGTTTGTAATAATGTAAACCACCAAAAATGTATCTCTTTTTTATTTTTTCTGCTCTGAGCAACTTTTTACCGGTCCCGTTACAAAAGAGCCATAAAGAAAATTTCTGTGTGTGCAACATTTTTGGTGAAGCGGAAACTTAAGGAATCTGCAAAATTATAGAAAAATACACAGAGTCACAAAGGGAAAGCAGATGTACTTTATTTCCATTTTATTCCAGCTTTGTGGTTTCTCTCCACTTTACATTAAACTTTTCAAATCTATGAGTCGAGCTGAGCTCCAGCATATTGCCGCTGCTTCTTGCTGTGCTGGTTACTCAAAAGGGACTACATTACATAAACGGAGGCGTATATGTAAGTCGTATATAATTTCTTTTTTTTTGTACACAAGAATTCTCTACATAAATGGCCATGTCTGTGTCATGCTGGTGGTCCTCCATTCAATGCTTTTCCCCACAGTGGAAGTAGTGGATTTTTCAGAGGAGACTTTTTATAACGTCCCAAACTGTATAATATACATATTTATTCCGACAAAAACATGACTCCTTATTTTCAGCGGAGACTCAATCTTCCGTTAGATGCAGGAGGCATAGATTTAACTAAAAATACAAATATTCAGCAAGTAAAATTTCTACTAACTTTTCTTTGCCCTTAGTTTGCTTAGGACAATAATTCGAGAGAAAAGAACGCAGCAGCTTAAGCGACTTGCGTTGAATGCATGTATGTCGCAGTCGTCGTGTGGCTAAATGCGAGTATGTATGAAGAGCTGTGTGCTCAATATTACTATTATTATTGTACAGTTCTACATAATACTTTCGTCAAGTGCCAGAAGCCGCAAGGTGCCAAACTAAAAAAACCAAAAGAAACAAACCAGATGCTTCCTTCCTGCTTAAATTTTTCCTGTACAGAAAGCGCCCACTTTAGGTGTTATACTTATTTCCACCATGGCTGCCAAAAAATCTCAGCATAGAAGTAACAGATAATAATAACACGGGAAAAATCAACATTCATTGTAATGTTATGATGGTAATCGTATGTTGATGATGATAACGGATAGAAATAATATATTATGTGTAGGCGAGGACGAGGTGATGATGGCAGTCATGTGAAGATCATGATATTGCGCTTTTATGTTACATGTCTGTCAGTCAACTTTAGATTTTCTAGGAAATATTACATGTAACGCACATCCTAGAATGTATACTTACCTACATACTCACTTGGTGACATCTAAAAAACTCACAGGGATTCTCTGACTTGGTGAAGCGTAACTTTTCCTCTCTGAACACTTGTGCTCTTTTACTTTTAACTGCCGCCGCTTCTGCTCTACGTTTCTGCGCAAAAGGATTTTGCAGTGGCTGTATATTTTGATATCTATTATTTTCAGTGGAGATTGAGCCCATTATAAAATACAATTACAGAAATAACGAATTTATATTCTGTCTGTTAATGGCAAAGAACGGTTCCTTTATATTATGTTCGTATGCCATGCCGTGCTTCATGACTGGACTTTATCATTATTCCAGAGTTGTCCTTGTTAGTTGTACATACCTAACTTAAGAGCATTTCATTATTCTACATATTAAAGACGACACACATGGCTTTAATATGTAACTGAATTGATGCAAAAACATACACGGAGAATAAAAAAAACTCTCCACTTTTTTGTCATTACAAAGGGAACAAAGTTTAATACGTGTGGAACGCACACGTTGTACATATTGTAAATTGCAATTGTGCGATTTCGTACAAAGGTCGGTAAAAGTTCATCAGCCTCCCCTTTGGAAACAGCATCAGCGTCGTAAAATTAAGGGCTCAACTTGAGTCACATAAAATGGAATCCAGAATTTGCGTGGAAGGCAAGGAAAATCCCATTTTATGGACATAAACGAAAATGACATTCCCAGAATTTCTGTCCTGCCCTGCTTCTTCTCTAACACATTACTTTTTTGGCGAAAAAGCAGTAAAAAGAAAGAAAAACGCTGTGCACTTTGCTTTTTGACTGTTAGGCAAAGAAGATATGAGCATACATTAATTCTTTGGCAGGAACTTAGAAATAGGTATGCTAAAACTAAAGCAGAAACGGCACTCTCGGACAATGACATGAAGCAGCTGTATAAAAATCAAGGCATGTCTAATGCATACACTTTAATATATTACCTTTCTGTATGCTTAAAGATTACACGCATGTGTTTAGAATATTCCTGCAACTGGCATCTACAAAATTCATTCGCAATTGTCAGTATTGTTACTTCTCCCATGTCCACGGCATGCCATTCCTGCAGCTATATTCATGTACCTATACAACATGGATTTATGTGCCACGACATTATTATTAAAACAAACAATAAAGAAATGGCCTGCAAGTTAGTGATAGCTGAATCATTGTTTTTTTGCGTCCGAACCAGAATACCGAATACCGTTTGTGCTGTAGTCAGTAAATTAAATTAATCTGCCTGAATCAGCACAAGAGAAAAGTTTGAGACGGTACAGCTTTTGCATGTGAAACTGTCGTATCCTTCCGATTGTGTCTTTGATCCAATTGTTGTTCACAACTCTCCGCATAAAACTAGAAATAATATGTACATGTACAGATATTCAGTCAGGCACTTCTTCGGCATTTTTGTTCATATTTATACGCATTGACATAGTGTCACAGGAAACAGAAGTTGGACATTGAAAAGAAAAGCGTCCCTACCGATCTATATCAAATAGTATGGTACATACACACAGGGTATTGTATAGGTATATGAATAAAATACATAATACCTACATTATGTAATATAATATGCAACTACATTTTGATTTGTTAATTTCATCAGTATTTTATAGTGTACGACAAGGATTTTCTGCCATTCCGTTTTTGCATTTTACCTTTTCCAAATTATTTTGTCACAATAATTTGTAGAAATAAACTGAAACAGCGTTGTGACAAGTTCGTTTCTGTCAAGCCCGAAAGCAATTTTCCTTGCATTGGATTTATTTTGCCTGTGAAATCCCATTAAATTCCCTTATTTAATTGGGACTACGAAAAATGGATGGAAAATAATAATTACATAGATATGATCAATATTAAATAGCGCGGTCTTTGTTACTTTGCATTGGTAAGTCGTTTTTTGGGTAATATGCCCTCGGGAATGCGGCACCGACTGTCAAATATATTATTGGAGATTTCGGTCCGTATGGTATCAAAAGCTGGTCAAAAGTACTTCTAATATTTAGTAGAAAATTACTACCATTTCTTATAACTACCGCATTGTAATATAGCCGTTGGTAGGTTTCAATACAGAGACATTTCCATTAATGCCTTTGGAGAGACTAATGTTAGCTTTTACTTGTGTTATACTCGCACCGCCCCATTTACCCTGTATTATTACATTTTTCTTCTGACATAATTACATTGTGATCTGACAAAAAATCTAATTATTATATGGATATCCAAGAACCAGTGAAAATATCACGCACCAGAGCAGGTATAAGGTTATAATTTAATCAAAGTAATATAAAATTAACGACGAAAGCCTGAATATGTTCCATCCAACTTGTTCCTCTTGATGTGGCCTGCATGAAAACTACAAATTAGTTCTAGCGTGTAATTTGATCAGAGGTTTGTGGTAGAACAAAATCATGTATAAATAAAATAATTGGAGGCATTGTTACATGTTGTTGCATTGCGTAATATGTATAAAATAAAGAGTGGCGGTAATAGAATGTAGTAGCTTTCATAAAGTACACGAAACTACTTGAGCT
Source organism: Coecobrya sp. COE2 (assembly GCA_027743765.1). NCBI lineage: Eukaryota > Metazoa > Arthropoda > Collembola > Entomobryomorpha > Entomobryidae > Coecobrya > Coecobrya sp. COE2. Next base: position 7,955 of record JAHZMV010000249.1, read on the forward strand.
GCACGTGTGGTGGTGTTTTGATAGTGATAAATTAAGTACGCGATTCTGTACACACACATAATATACACGAAACATGTTCTCCGAACTGCCTCGGATATTAGAATCAGTGTACAATTATTGTGAATCTACTTCTAGGAACACTACACTCTTATACTAACTTCACGTAATCCACTGAAACTTTTTCCTCCATTTAATTGGCTTCAGTGAGAGCAGTATGGCACCACTAATTTCAATAAATGTCTCCCGAATGGATTCAACATGTGAGCATTTTTTCAGATAGTGCTTTTTCTTAATAACAGAACCTTATGCATATGTACAAAATATCGTTAGAATCATTTTATTGGTAACATGAGCGAAAAATAAATCTATCAAGTGAATTCAGCACTATGTACATATAACCAAGTACATAGTTGAAATCACAAGTCATGCAACAGCCGACTTTGAACATTACTTTCAAGCAGATATAATATGAAGGGCAGGGAAAGCTATAACTTTAAAAATTCCAAGAAATGAGCTACCATTTCCAAAATTAGTATTTTCTTCTTGACCACAAACCAGGAATTGCGTGGGTAGTAGTGTGCTACTATAACTCCCCAAAGAGTGCCTTTTATTATGGTGAAATGGTTCCCCTCCTCTGGTTATTATCCCACTTTGCTCTTCCCAAACTGTTTTCAAAAAAGTGCCAGCAGCAACAAATAGGGCAACTAGGTATACGTATCTGTAAAGTCACTGTCAACATTATTATGTGCGGTAAACATTGTACAAACGTGAAGGTACAAGCAAAGCATTGGGTAAAAAATGAAACCATTTGAAATTCTACATAATTGTACAGGAAAGTTTGCAGTGGTTGAGGAAAAGAGCAGGTAGGTAAAGGGAAAAAACTGATGTGGCTTTTTTCTTTCATCCCAACAGAAGAAAATACATCCTATGGTTGTCATCTTAAGGATAATTTATAACCTCTATGAGGCATGAAGAAGGACGATCCATTAAATTTATTTAGAATCCCTCATGACTGTCGTGTTTATTTTTCTTCAGTGAACCACTCCAAATTATATGTCATGTTTGCATACTTGCAAAGAATTTTAATGTGCTGTATGTGCATAATATATAATAATGCAGACCTTACAAAACCATAAACTTAATAAAAGAGACTTATAGGTCTTGGTCCTAGTGCATTTTGCTAAAAGCTCGGATGCTGCACTCTGTAAAGTATACGGAGAAAGTTTGTTATTCTTTTCTGTATAAACTTGGGGACCTGGAAGCTCGTACTTATACACTATCAGCTCGTGCTGTATTCCGATATGGATCAATGAACAAGCACATATATCATGCAAAAGCTTACATCATCATCCATAAAGCCTACTTTAAGGGATCATGACTAAGAACAAGTAGAATCAAGAGGGTAACTTGTGTACATAATAACACTGTTAGCATTTCCCGATTGTAGGTCCTGTCTTCGGTCGTGCTTTTATCTGTGTACTCCATAATGATCTGTAAGAATGTACTAGAAAGTTTAGAACGCTTTTGGTGTGGTAGTTTGTAATTATTGGGGGTCATGAGTTTATAGCACAATTATTCTTGTAACTTATTCTTGGAACTAGGTCTCAAAACCCGTTACGCATTGTATTTTGAAATTGTATTCTATTACGCTTGCTTATATCATAATGAGGAAACCTAAATTGTTTAAAGTGTTCATCGCATTACAAGTCGGCAATTTTATATACATACCTAAAGTTTACATTGTTGATGGGAAAATATCTATGAGCATTCTTGTATATTATCTTCTTTATAGGGAAAGTCGTACCGTATACCATCGGCACATCAGAGACTGTTGTGATAATATAACAGAAACAGAAAAGGTCACATATTGCCGTTCACAATGCATATTGTTCAGAAATGTGTAGAAAATTGAAGAATTTACTTAATGGTTGTACTACTTGAAACTTTTAACAAAAGGAAATCACAAAACGACAGTTTTCCTCTTCTTTTGTGTCGAATAAATAGAAGAAGTTTTTTTCCGGCACACTTGTTCCTTATTTTTTTCTTCTCTTACAAACTTTTCCCTTCTTCTTCTGTTGCTACCAAAAAAGATAGGAGCACAGCAGTAAGCTACGCGGGATGTGATTTCCAGTCCTTCACAATCGCAAAATCGTCTCCAAAAAGGTTAGAGCGTAAAACGAAATTTGATTTTTCGTTGACTTGAATGCACACATGCCACGGTCAAAACGGAAAATATACTTTCTTTTTTGTCCCTGCAATCTGCTGTTCAGTCAGCAACTCTTTAGTCGCTCAAGCATGCCCTAATACATATAACTTTTTAGAAGGAGTACGAGATAAGGTAATTTTGTCTACTTTGAGCGTTATCATAAATTTAGAGAATTATTTATGTACTCTATTCATAACTACATATACTAAATTTATATCTATGATTTGAATGATTATGAATGTATTGAATCTGGGCGTGGGTGGCGGGTAAAAAGCAAATCCGAATGGAACATAAATCGGCATCTTGTATATATCAAGATTGACTTGATATCGCTTTTAATTTTTTCCCAAATACTTCTATCCGAAAACCACTTTCATCATTCGTCTCACAGTTCAATTTCCTCTCTGTCAGTTATTCTCAGAGTTCAAACCATATCGGTTGTGACTTGAGACAAAAAAAGGATTGGTAAAAGTGTGAAACTGAATACACTCTCGTTCGTATCGTTTTCCTGTTTAAAACTCATTGTCAAGCATATTATTTTCAAATGAAACGCCTGTTGGCATATATTTAGTACTAGGTTTATGTATTATTATGAATTGAATACGTGTATGTACATATTTCCTTTCAAACAAATGGCAGAATAAAAGCAAATGGAAAATAATGAATGTATATTCAACTCCTTTGTCATCATAATTACATTATGCTTTCAACTGCTCCCCCTTTTCCCGACTGGATATATTGTGCATGACTACTACTAAGAACTATGTGCTGTGCATATTTTTACAAAGGGTTGATGTTGTTGGCAATGAGTCGAAAGTGAAACACAGTTCATATCTAAAACTGTATTATGTGTTTTAATCATTGTATGAAATTATATACAACTATCGTAGTGGAGCATGTTGTTGAGGCTCGTCGTGGTATGCAGAAATGCAGATGAAGTGACACGAACCAGCAGACTAACAATATCATTTTATGCCTGATGAAATAAAGCTGCTCGTGTTACCGTCGTTCTGTTGTCCTTGTGCTATCTCGAAATTTACTTCGTCTATGAAAACTGTTAGAGCAGAAGCGTGTATCTGCCCTAGACAAATCCGTTTGATCAACATAATTAAACCTTTCCTCGTCGTGTTCTCATTTATTCCACCCATGAGAAATCTCAAGCCACTTATTCATGCGAATATAAGCACGAATATGCTACACTTAGCATTCTTCCTCTCACCAGAACACGAAATCATATAAACGAATATCTATAACATGATTATTTACATTACATGTTTTCGTTTTACAATAAAACTATTGCATCATTACTTCTGCAACTTTCCGTCAGGCCCGGCATTGTTATCCATGTTGATACTGCAGAGCGGAAGCGGTGCGACAGCTTTGCCACTGACGCTTACCCTTACATTACACGTTAGCACGCCTCGCTCACACAATCAAATAAAAGCAAACTGAATATTATTTTGCCGAGTTGAATGAGTTACTCATTTTGATGATCCTGATCATAATCAAAAGTAAACGGCAGCATTTTTTTCTTCTCTGAACGTGATTCTGTCCCTGTACTTGTTATACATATTCCAGAAAAAATGAAATGGATATTATAAGGATAAAGGCTAAAACTACTTTGTAATATGAAAACTAACTCTTCAGCTGAAATTAATTTCGCAGTTCCCTATTATTTGATTATCTTGACGTGACGACACGCAGAAATGTTTAAAGCGCATTTTTTGTTGAAAAAGTTGTCATGAACGAAGTTAAATTCAATTTATATGTATGCTTTAATGTGCTTTCCTGAACTATTGTGTAGAATAGAATGGCTGGATTAAATTCGGGATGGATCCGTTGGTAAAATCTTTGTACCTTACTTACTTTCAATATTGAGAGCGAATATGGTTGAGAGAAATGAAATGGGAAGGAAGTTGATAGTTCTGAGCGTTTGTGATTGACGTGCAATTATTATATACTTTGTAGTCGTGAAATCACCGTGAATAAATGTAAAACTGAAGTACTAAAGATGCGCTAGAAATATAACGACAATCATTAATAATAAATAAAACTAAACAACGACGATGGTGAAAGCGATCGAGCATTTTCACCCTGGCTGTTGGACGGATTACATAAGTATTTCAATATTGTATTTGCCTGGCGAAGAAAATAGTTCACCAGTACGCAAGGCTTTAAGTGAATGAATCAAGGAGTCGAAAATGTTTAAATAATGGGGATGGACAAACAGACAACACAGAAATCTGATGAATGTAATAATGCATCTTAATAATTTGTAAGCTTGCTGCTAACAAATGCGTGGAGAAAGCTTAGTTAAAGTGCTTGAGCCGGCATTCAAATTTTTATGCATATGTACATATGCACTTGTGTATAAATACTATTTTTCATCTTAATAATTTGTAAGCTTGCTGCTAACAAATGCGTGGAGAAAGCTTAGTTAAAGTGCTTGAGCCGGCATTCAAATTTTTATGCATATGTACATATGCACTTGTGTATATATGCTTTTTTTCATTTCATTTCCCCACTTCTCGGTAATGCTCTCTCCTTTCTCGTCTCGTATGCGCTTGTCTCTCTCGTTATATAGTTCACTTGAAGATTTACTCACTAAAACAGTTGTGAAAACATTAATTTCAATTTTCACTACACTTTGCTTTTACACACTACTCGAACGGGTGGAGTTGTTGAGTAATAAAAATCAGTGAAAAGTGTGAGCGTAAAGTTTCTTACTGAAACAGTTGTGAAAACATTAATTTCAATTTTCACTACACTTTGCTTTTACACACTACTCGAACGGGTGGAGTTGTTGAGTAATAAAAATCAGTGAAAAGTGTGAGCGTAAAGTTTCTTTGGTCGCTCGTCCTGTTGTGACTCTTCACTCAACCCAAAGTACTCAACTATCATATTGTGTTGCTAAAACATCCTGAAAAGTGTAGCGGTGCTTACAATACAACGAATGTACGTTCGCATACAACCGACTTTTCAGTCGTGAAGATGAGGAACGTAAATGCTAAATTAATACGATTTTATTCTCCGCTGAGTGCTAAGTGCTCAAAATCAAGAAGATTTGCATTCATTGTTAGGTTGTGCTCTGTATATGCAAAAACCATGTCCTATTACTGGCTATAGTATAATTCCTTTAACAACACATCTTTCAGCAGAATAAACGCACTAATTTTATCCAATGAAGTTCTGAAAGTACCCATTCGCTATTACATATATGCATGCATATTTTCTATTTTAACTAGAACATTTGTCGATATTCATAAACTTTACACAGCCGTACAATATACCGTACATAAGTATATGATTATGTGTATGCATGGTTGTGAAGTTAAATAATTTTGATACATATTTTCATCTGTGAATCCGGCCTTAACTAATTGAAAACTCGTCTGCACTGTAATAATATTAAGTATTAAAAACTTTTAAATATTTTACTTATATAGTTAGTTTATAAATTAACATATTTTGTCATCTTAATCGGATCGCTTGAGGCAATGATAACGTTATCAAAAGTCGTAATTTATGCTGTACTTTTCCTGTTTGACTGGTTTGATTGAAAAGATTCCTGAAGTTGACTACAAAGTAGATTAAAAAGCAGGTATCGTGAGTATCAACTTTCTTTGAAAGGGTATTTGAGCATACAAATTAAACTCTTAAATGTGGAATAAATCTGCTTTCAGCTTCAAATTTAAACGTGAAAATGATGAAAGGATCCAAGCGAAAACCCTGTTCACACGATATATTTCGTGTACACGACTCCATATCCAGTTAAATAGCTCTGGCGCCTGGGAAAAGGGACTCCTCGACATTCTGCTACTTTTGCACAGAATAACTTTCATTTCTCCCAGTCAAAAGAACAATTCTCAGAGATCGAAAAAGTTTAATCATGCATAAACCGTAGCTATATAAAGCTTTCTGTCGGCCCTTTTGCGAGTTTTATACTTATCCAGGAAACTCCTTCTACCCTATAAATGAGCGAAATATTGAAGATTAGTGGATTCTATGAAAAAGGGCTAACTACTTACTAAAATAAAGACCCGGAAACAATTTCTTACGAGAAAGCTTTCGCTCGTTATGCTATGCTTCTGATACGTTTCTTTTGAGGAAATGGTTTCATCATCAGCCTTTTTCTGGGAGTTTTCTTTCTACTACAAAGCTATTCCACGCTGCGAGAGATGGAAAGGCAAGGTATCTATCTATTGAGACTTCTCCTTCTTGAGTATTTTGAGAAGCTGCTGAATTTCACTCGATTTCCCCATCATCAAATAAAAGGTCAAATAGAAAACTGATTAAAGTGAAAAAGAGTGAAATGCCGTCATTTACGTGCTTTCCGTTTTCTTTTCCCGGCAGAACACACAGGTCACATCAATATTACGTACTTGTTCCTTTTCCCTCTCTTTACCATTACTCTTATTGCTATTATTATTATTATTATTGTCGGTTATGTTTGTTGGAAGAAGGAACTGCAGCAATTTTCGTTGATGTAGTATAGAAGTAGCCCCAGCCCCAAAATGTATATATGAGTACCACGGAACATTTTTTTGTATTTTTCTTGAAAAGAATTTTATTACATTTTGCGTGATTGCGATTTCAGTGTATAAAAGTCAATCGTAACTTTTCTGATGCATTATATTATTCACACGTTTATGGATATAAACTTAGATGTATTTATATAATATAGTCCCCACCTATCAAACTACCTTGATATAACTGTATACACTAGTATAGCAGCTGAATAGGCAACAATGTTTGCACTCCTTTTTGGAACCATGTAATTTGACAACATCCATCTATTCATTTCTCCCTGTCTGTCTATTCTCAGTACAAAAGAAATTGACAAAGTCATTAAGATCTTTGGAACACTTTTCTTCCTTTTCCGAGGTAACATGCATGTACAGTTCAGTCTGTCCGTCAATGCAGTCACAGTTTCGATACTGCAGATTTGAGGGAAGTCATGTAGTTGAACTTTTTTTAGAGTTTCAATCCATCCATGCTTTCACCAAAGAAGGAATGAGAGTGCAAAGCACATCTTTGTTAGGCTGTTGAGTCAAGCGGTGATAGCGACGAAATCAGTTGACGGTATTATTGCGACGTTCAATACTACTAAACTGCCAACGTCAACGCGCTCCACCCCATTTACAATGGAAACATGAATACAGACTTTTTATATACGTAGAGGCGGTGTATGTGTGTATATTTTGAAATAGCACCATGCTTTTGGAACATGTTATTATGGAAGTAGAATGGACGACGGCAGAATCGATAGACTTCAATTAATTTCCTGGCTCACCGATTCTCGATCCACCAGCAGTTCTGTCTTCCGGCTGTGAAATAGTTATATTCACGATACTATAATATGTTGCCATATATGTCTGCATATATCTGTGTGTTACAACAATGGGAACATAGGCTTTTATTCTGAAAACGAGAAGAATGGCGTGGTTTTCAACCTCTGTACATATATGCTGCTTGCTCGGTAAAATGAGACACATTTTGTGTGCCATCATCCGAAAGTAAAAGGCAACACAACTTTGTATTGTCAGCGCACAAAAAGGTTCCATTAAAGATTAGGTAAGATATTGCCTTGTTGTAATCTTCCGCAGTAGTGGCTATTGGGCTGTTATATTATCTGTTTCCAGAATCCTACCAAGCCTTACATAGATACACGCATATTATTACATCTCCTCCGCGGCAAGACAATGATCCTTTCCTGCTAATGATCGCGAGATTAATGATGCCACTGCAAGCGAAACAGATGTAATGTGAGGCGTATTGTTTGCGGGACGTTATTCCGGTAATAAATGAGGGTCGGGTGAAAGCAAGGCTACCAGCAGCTACTGGATGCCCTCAGGAATACACTATCTGTACATTTATTGCTCTGTGTTCAAAGCAAAAGTATTAAACCGCCTGAAAACATAGTAAATAGTTAGCCTGGTACAATGTATTTGCGAGGTAGTACAATTTTATATATATTCGTGTTTTGCTAGGAAAAGAGTTTGGTATGTTGTATACTGGCTTTATTAGCTGTTTATCCACAGTAAACCGTCGTTTCTCGCAAGACTGACATATTTCAGTTGAAATCAATAGGGGCCTTTTCTATTTAATTAATTACATTATGCCCTTGTATGAAACTCTGAAGAATTTGCGACTTTACGTCAACAAACGATTCCCCATTATTGTGGAGACAAGACGTGCAAGTGGCATCAGCATGCTGCGCAAGAAGTACATAAAAATATAAATACATACTTTTACTTGTATTTTGTAACGAATGAAATAGTTGACTTGTTTCGTAATCTTAGTAAACTACAACAAAGTAAACAAAAGATTGCGGGTCTTTAGTGTAACTATAATTTGACTCAATACCAGTACATAATATACTTTAACAGTACTTCTGTAAGCTTGATGATGCTAATAAACAGCAATTAGGCATAGGGCATAGTACTAACTTAACGAGTGTATTTTTGGTTTTTTGTTTGCTGATTTTATAGCTCCTAATAATTTAGCCTTCATGAAACATGTTTATTGTGGAACAAGTTTATCACGATATTATTATCATACGTCACATCAGTTGCTGCGAATATTGTAGTTGAGCATGTGCCTATAAATGTATATGCACGCACATTCTATAGTTGTATAAATGATTACTTTACCCAAAAGTTTGCTTTTGACAACAAAACTCAGAAGATTAGATAAGTTACTAGCAACAAAAAGGAGAGAACGAAAAAGAATTATTGAGCTTTGCCTTTTCCACACAGATATCATCAGTGGAAGTTGTAACGAAATAAAAATTTTACAAGTAAGCATTTACTTCATCGCCTTCTGTGCAGGATTTTGGCTTAGCAGGCGAAAAAAATTGCTATTTGAGTGAAAGTAAAACAGGAAAAACAAGCATGTACAAAAGGATTTCCTTTGTGTATCGTACGCGTAAATAATACGTAACAGTATCAATTACATTTTTCCTCTTGTATGAGTTTTGTAGAAAGGAAGAAGCTTTTTATATATACTTATCTAATACGGCTATTGAGAAACATTGACAAAACCTAGTGTGTCGGACACTAATCTTTTCAATTCTATTCTTACTTCTTTTTAGCCAAAATCATTCCTTCCGCCTCTATCCTCACAGAAACTTACTATCCATCTTTGATCCATATAATAAGCCAACTGCAAGTCATGTGAGTCTTTTTTCATACTTGGGAAATCATTCCGGATCTTTTCATTATCACGAATCACTGCTGATGATATGAGAAGCTTTTTTTCTAGAAAACAATTGATTGCATTATTTCAGAAGAAACGTTTTCCCAAAGGAAAAAAAATACTTTTTGGTTGAAGTTGAAACCATTTTGTAACGAAATTACATTAACGTGCCATTAGTTCAACTATTTTCTCATGCTTGATGATCAAGTTTTCCCAAGGGAATCAGTCATGGTAAGGAAACCCGTTGGATCGTGATGTGATATGATTTTTGGATTTTTATTAAAAAGTTTGACTTAAAAAACTTTTTAATTTTCAGAAAATATATAAGTCAATTACGATATTTTATAAGAAAGGGCTTGAGTCCCCAAGAGCAAAAAAGTGATGAATGTTCATCGTTAACCCAATATTAATCAATCATGAAATAATTTTCGTTGTAACATTTAATTTTCAAATTCCAACGACTGTATCCCAGAAAAATAAGTATAATTTAGGGCTTGAGAACGTTTTCCTTAAATTGGCCTTGATAATTTCCTGGTGGACTGTAGAGGCCAACGCTCACAGTATAGCCGTTCACCTGAGCGTATAGTCGACAGTTCGGCAAACTGGTCGTTAGTCCAACTGCCTTTTCCTCCAGCCAAATTTTCACCCGTTGCGTTCCTGTAGGGACAACTATGGTCTATCGTTTGCTTGTTCGCGTAGTACTGAGCACATTTCACTGCCAACGCGTTGATCTATAAATATATCATGCAAAATAAAACAATACATCCAGAACTTAATACATATATTTTGGGGCATATAGGTACACATAAAGTAATTGAAGCAGAAAAGGTTCAATTTTGTTGCACCATGTAATCTCGTCTACTAGCAACTGGTATAAATCTTGAACGGGTTACGCATATAAATATATAAACCATAAATTTGGCTAATATATAGTTTAAATGCTAATAACAGTTTACAGCTACTGTTGAAAGAAACAAAAACGGTTATAACCTGAGTGTCTAGTTGCATTGCTGGAACACGATGTTTGGCTCGATACTGGTTATGGAGATTCAACGCCTTTTGTTGATAAGCTTCATGGAGGTGGTGGTGGTGGATAATATGTGCATACACGTGGGATGTGTATAGGGCAATAAGAGAAATTACACAGTACATTAATTGGGCCATAAAAGTGTAAACGAATCCAATGATTTCCTAAAATATTACCTTGTTGTGCAGAGCATAGTTGTAGAAAGCTGATGAACGCACACAATAAAGCGGCGTGACACAATCGTTCCATGTTATTGGGCTGTAATCTTTATGTTCTTTTGTGTTTCCGATATGATCCTTAACTCCAGATGTTGTTAACGGCTGATTTCCGTTCAGATAACTAGCTTTGCCGTTGATCAAACCTTTTATATGGTGCTCTCCTAAATTAGCATTGCTAAATTATGCAAGTTGTTAAGCTTGGAAAAAATATGTCATTATGACAGGTATATTGTCTGCTATATCAAACCAATTTTCGTAAAATATTTACCTGTCTGCATTGTACTCCATTTGTTTTCACAACTGTAATAAGATAGATAAAGTGGTTTGACATAAATGGTACTGGATGCAGGGTCCCACGAATGAATGGAAAATGATGACCTTCAAATGGGGAGACGGTTATACAAATTCAAAGTATCAAAGTATTTTTCAGTAACTCAATTATTTGAAGCAGAGAAAGATCGACAGTTGTTTACGAAGGAAAAAAAGAAAAAAAAACATGCCTACAAATATTGTGTATTACGAAAATGAATGGCATGAATGTTCATTACAGAAACACTACTTGCTCGGTCATGTTCTGCTCAACACCTGAATTGGAAACTTTATTTTTTATACCTATATTGACTTATTGACGATTGAACGAGGATATTTATTTTAAAATATAATATTATGTATGATTTACATTGAATGAGAATTCTTTCGTGTAGTTAGCCAGCTTTCCCGTTATGACGTGGTGATGTGGTTTATCCACGTCTAATAATTTATACAGCGTTAGAAATGTCATTCAAACATAACAATTTTTAATTATTCATTATGTATTCTTTTGGTTTCACATTCAGTCCTGAAAATATGTTGATATTACAAGTTCAAAATATGTTTGTCTTGAAATGCCACAATATGATATTCAATGCTGCTCTTTGTATTTGATCTGTAAGTTATGCGGCCTAAAGTAGTGGTACTGATCATGAACATGACACAGTATTTTTACTGTGTAGAATAGATACAGACTTTAGTACTTTCATGGTTTAAATTAGAGTTTTATTTCAGATCTGTACTTTCAAGTACTTTTGTTGCTGTAGGCTTATCGCTCACAACTTAGCTTTTACTCACCCAAAATACATATATATGTACAAAAAATAAGATACCAGCAACGACGAAAAGTCGATTGGAAAAATGTTATTATGTAATATTTGATTGCTTTACCAGATATGGTTCCGCAAAGAGTCATATCTGGTGAAACTGTACTTTACTGATCAGATATGTATTTCAAGTGAAAACATATTTTTCCCATCCTACACAAGTCTTCCGGGTAAATATAACCCGTTGGAACTCAAAAGTGTCATGTTACATAAAAAAGACTATTTCGCTGATATGTTCATTATTGTCACACTCGTTCCACTAGAGTATCATTTTCCGACAGCTTTTATCGTTTGTCTTCTCTGAAAACATGAGATAGTTGAATGGTTTGTTGCGTCGGTATATTATATTTCACAAAAGTGTCTACTCGTACATCTTTCATCATTATCATTCAAATTAATGTTTTTTTGTCATCGTACACCATGAATAATGCATTTTGTAAGCAAATTCAATCCTTAAATAAATTACTTCAGCGAAAATATGTTGACTCAAATGGCAGGCAAATATAAATGTTTGAAGTGAGTGAACAATATCATTCAAAGAAAATCTTATGCTGCTTCCTGTAGCTTGCAACAGACAATATTATAGAAATAATTCGGTAACTTTATTTTCTCTTTCATTTTGTACCATACTACAATGGACTATTGGTGTAAGCTAGGTAAACGCAATGTAAAAAGGTTAAGAGGAAACGGTATAGATGTCTGTATAGTTATGTATGTTTAGGCTAGCTTTTCTCCGGCCATCGGCGGATGACTACAGAAAACTTTTCTAATCACAATGTTTCACGATGTTTATGTGCATACTTTTAATGCCACAAAGAGCCCTTTACTTTTCTCCTTTTCTGCAACCGGATCGGAAAAGTGTGAGAATGAGAATACCTAAAACAAACCTATAACCATATTAAATAGAGCACTAGTAACTAGCGAAATGTAAATACGGAGGTGGCACAGTGTAACTAAAATGTTGATTCATAATAAGTTCATGTTGCGCATCTGGTAAAAGCAATAATAGTGACTCGTAGCACAGCCATAACTTCATTATTTTAGCCCCACACATCTCTTGAGGACTTCTAATTCCAAGAATTTATTGTGGCGTAGCATTACAAGCGAGCAAGTATGAGAATGCGAGAGAGAAAGACCAGCAGCACACTTATCTGCCTACAAATGGAACCGTAAAGCAAAATAGCATTTCCTCTGATACTACTTTCATACAAGTAGAGTATAGAGAAGTGCTAGAGTGGTTCCGAATTGCTTAATAATAATAATATCTGCATACGAATACACAGGCATACAAAAAGATACGAGTGCCAAATAAAGGAAAAGTGTTTACGGTGAAAATGAATTCTGAATTGTTGCTCCCTGTCTGCCATTCTCCCTTTTTTCTGTTGAAATTCAATAGCTACATTGTTGGTTCCACTACCACTTGTCCTTATTCCAAACAGACATTGAAAATATTTTGCTTGCTAGTTATATTGAAGAGAAATGTAATGCATAATACGAATTTGGAGTAGATTACCTTTCGGTCGTATCACCCATTTTCCCAGGAGAAAACGGATGTTTCACTTGGTTGCCTTTTCCCTGCAATGCACTCCAACTACTGATGTAGATGCTGCTAGTAAAGTTGGTTTCGTACACTTGAATTCATGGTACTGACGACGATAGGATGATACGAGAAGAGTGGGCATATATTTGGGTACTTCAATATCACGAAGAAAGAGAATGTGAAATGTAGTGGTGTTGAAGATGGAGAGCGTTTTATGTATTTCTGTTTTTCCATTTCCGCATAGTGTTACCAGTAGCGGTGGAGAGTGCAGACACGACGACAGGACACTGCGAACTTTACAGAAGCGTAAATCAGCTCATGATGTTGGTAAATTACCCTGTAAATTACAGAGTGTGTTACATTGAATAGCATACTTAACGTGGAGTCTAAATAAAAAGTAAAATTTCATTTGAAATAGCGAGCAGGGAACACGTTCTGACTCTAGGGGTGGTGTGGCGGCGGTGGTGGTGGCTATAGCTGCTCGTTAATTGCTACCTGCTACGCAAATGCATTTAGGTATCCATTCTATACACGTGTCTATGTGTGGACTGTACCTATGAGATCATTTCACTCCCCTGCATTAGTACTTTTCTGCCGCTGACTGAGTTGAAAATGTTGGAATCCCATTTGGAGGATAGCAGAGGATGAAACATTTCTCTGGAAATTACTAACATAATTCAAAAAGTTTTGTTCATCATCTAGGAATTACTACTCATTAAATTACGATAGTCCATCCTTTCTTTTTAAACGGAACAATGATATGATTTAGTACAATATTACACACATTGAACGTAGATGCATTAGATATGAAAATTTATTGTCTACCTCCTTTCATTGTAAGGGCAAGTCTATATAGAACATTTATGCACATTCTTTCGAAACAATTGAGCGTCCTATAGTGGTACTCCTAATTTTAGTTTTACTTCCTTGCCCGATAGAATACGGAATAGAACACTATGCGTTATAATTAAAATACCGCCTCAATGTCAAATTATATAATATAGGTTTATTGCGGTTAATTTTTAAAATAACTAATTCAAATTACGCAATGTCATTTTTCTGGAAATGAATTTGCAACAGCATAAAAACCGCGGCAAACATCGTTCTAAGGTAAAAATCAAGAGTATAAGGCAAATTATCCCAAACAAATTTCAAGAGTACTTGGTTTACAAGGATTACTGAAAGCACAAGGCTGAATGTAAAGTGACTTGTGGTTAGAATTGGTTTGTTGATTCCCACAACAATTTTTCCTGAAACTAAAAAAATGCCAATTATATAAATCATGTCGACGATGCCATAGAGGAAATAAGTATCACTCTGATGGAGACTAATTTAATTGCATACAATTCAAGGCATAATCACCTTATTTATAACTTTCAATAAAAAAGTTACGATTCTTGGCTCAATTTAATATTGACGAATTGACAGTAAAATCAATAGATATATAGTCATCAATTCCAATTTTTGATGAATTTGCGTCAATACTGAATATTATATGTAATATACCAAAAATTGACCCAAAATAATTGGAAATGGTACATTAAATTACATTGGTGCTTACCGAATGAATGCCGACATGGTATAGCAATAATGCCTGTTTTTACACGTAAAAATTTACAGTACATATTTGCTTTTTGTTTGAAAGTAAATTTGAGTTATTTTAGTTAGTAGTTAAAAACATCCTTATCCATTACCATTATCAAATTTGTTTGTTATTAAAGCAGATAAATTACTGAACTATAGAATAACAAAAATAAATTTATGCATAAGAAAGTATTTACACCTGTCAAGCGGCAGACAGTAAATCCAATTAAGTGAACACGTGCACATTATGCTATAACATAAATACAGTGCATTTAAATGGACCGAAAAACATGATAATTCAAATTTCAGATATTTGTTGATAAAACGTGAAAATAAATGGGATGCATATCACTTTTTTCCATGCATGAGTATGACCCTATTAACCCTTCTACTTTCTTTATAGTTTACATTACATGCTAAAAATAAAAACTATCCTTCAACCTTATTTTTAGTATTTGAAGTCAGAAGAGTTGCCTTCCGTTATTTACGAGTACCCTGGAGGCTTTGAATTATAAAATTTGGAATTTAAATTATCGTTTATTTCCGACATAAATAATAAATAGTATTAATATTTCTATGTCTAACCTCCAGTTACAAAACAGTTAATCAACAAATGACAACTTGTTATAACTAGTTATTATAGTTGCCTATTTCTACTCAAAATTGAAGCAATAAAATTCTCTACTCAACTGGCCAACCTTATTCAGACCTGTACCGTCACTGTCAGCGTTCAGTTGTGAATTATAAAAATATTTTCAAACTTTGCCAGCCAAGGTTTTGATTCCAAGAGCACCAGTTCCCTTTATAAAAATTATTTTGATATGAAAGAAATAGCACAAGGTA
>JAHZMV010000250.1:0-10456 GCA_027743765.1 Coecobrya sp. COE2
GTAATGTTGATCAATTACTCCAGCTATGAATAAAAAGCAAAATAATTAGCAATTTAAACTCAACATGTCAGTTATGCTTTAGTAACAGGACATATTTAAGTTAATTATTGTAAGTATAAATACATACCTCAAGCATGATCCACGCTTAGGTACAGTATATTCATAAGCACTAAAATGAAACAAAAAAGTTAACTAAATGAGTGAACCCTGAGGCCCAGAAGAAATGAGCAATGCTACAAAAAATTAATTATCTTTTGTTGAATTACAAACCTTTTCAGATCAAAACCGGCTGCATACTGAGATCCCTTTGTTGGCGCGTGTGCCTTCTCACTCATCTTGGAAAACTGGAGCGCGGACACAGCTCTACCCTTCCCTTCCTGTTCGAAAACCAGCTTATTCTTCACAGGACTTCCAACGGGCAGATTGGTGACCCCACTTTCCTTCAACGGTGATGACGGTACGGATGATGGCATCTTGACTGGATTTTCCTGCTGACCCTGTTCCTCCTGCTTTAGTAACTTTTTCTCTGGAGACTTAACTGGCGATCCAGTGGACAATTTCCTTTTTGATGGAGAAGCAACAACGGTATCTTGGTTAGCTAATTCAACCGTGGACGGCATATCACGAAAATTCCCTGAGATTCCTCTAACGATCTTGGCGTCACTTTTAGGCTTGTTTCCAGTTTCACGGCTGAACACTAACTGATCCTCTGGCCAAGATGTAGAGCTCAAAAACCTGGGAAAAGGTAATTCTGGGCTAAATCTTTTGTCCTTCTTGAAAAGTGACAAAGAAGATGAGGGAGTCTTGAAAGCGGGATGAGTTCCATAAACAAGGTAGCCGGTCAAAGGAAAGTTTTTGGCTGTCAAGATAAATGAACAAGAGCAGCTGCAGCTCGTCTGCTCTTGTTCATCTGAATCTCTTTGTTTCGGCTTCTCTCCCAGCCCTCGCGCTCCATCCTTCTTGAATGACTTGCCATGATCTGGGGCGCAACAAGCACAAGAAGACACTGAAGCAGCGGCGGATGAAGATCCACTCTCGTTACTTCTTTTGTTAAAGCTGTTGATAGTTAATGCTTGAAGCTTTCTACCACAAGGACATAAAACTGCCAGGGTATTGGGCAGTATGACCGTGGTTAGCTTTTTAATCCACATTTTAAATGTAACTCTAATTTGATGCCTTCCTCTAAACAAAGATGATGAACTACTGAAGAAAATATTATGCTACATGAGACGAGTTAATTAATTACATGAGATGACTTTCCATAGGAAAAGGAATGCACTTGCCAATCAACAAATTAAGTAAAACACCGATCTCACGCTACACCTGCACTAACTATTGCTAATGTGGACAACAATTAACATAACCACACTAGTTAGTAGTTGCACAAGTTGCGAATCACAAGGATGTGGAGGTTGTGCAACTTGTGTGGTTGATTGACAGGGTTTAATCGACGATTCGCAGAGTGCCCCACAAAAATGATTCCTTTGCCGTGTGTACCGGAATCAGCTGTCGGTGTGATGTGGTGTATGCCATGCATAGTGTGCATACAGTTAGTTGAGTTAGATTTTATAAAAGTTAATTTAGAACATTTAATTAGTGTTAATTAGTGTGAATAATTAAGTGTTGATGATTAACCTTTGCTGTTTACAGAGACGCTGCCTAAGAAGAAGTGTTTAGTCTGCAGGGGCAGTGACTAGTGACAAAAAAACGAGAGCACGTGCTTTTATTTTTGTTTTCTACTCAGATCGGTTGACAAGAGTTCCAACATTTTCCGAGGGTCACTGGACAAAGTAAAGGAGTTGGAATGCCGTTAGTTGTGATTTGTGGTTATCCATCAAGTGGGAAATCCACATGGGCAAGAAAATTGGCTGAATATTTGGAAACAAGTCAGGGTAAAACCGTACATGTGGTGAGGGAGGAAGAGAACTTTCGGGGAGAAAAGAATGACATTTTAGATGGTAAGTTATTCAGGTGCTTATCATGAATCATGCAATTTTGGTTCAATACATACATATTGTATTTTCTGGTGTCATTAAAATGTGTATAAATTGGACTTTCTTTTCTCCATCAGATTCCAGGAAAGAGAAGGAACTCCGGGCAAAGGTTAAATCCGAGGCACAGAGGTATGTTTTCCAGACAGTTGGTTATATATATTTAATTGAAACGAATTTGAAACAGTTTGTCTTAAGTGTTCCATGGTTGATGACGCAGAGTTATGCTGAGTCATTAGACGGCTTTAGGTTCAATGTTTTAACGTGCTTTCTCTCGCTTTGTTTTAATAGATTGCTGACCAAGGATAATGTTGTGATTATAGACGCATTAAACTACATTAAAGGTAATAGATACTTGTCCATGTTATTCTGTATGAACTTTATAGGTTTATTTGTCGTCAGTCATTATTTATGAAAGATACTTCCAACTAAAACAATTTTTTACTTGCAGGATACCGTTATGAATTGTTCTGTATGTCGAAAGCTGTACCAACGCGTCAAGTAACCGTCCATTGCGATGTTTCTGATACTGATGCGTGGAATTGGAATGACGAAAGGACCGAAGAAAATGAAAAATATACCAGGTAGTTTCCACTATTTGAAAAATGTTGACATCTACCAAAACGTGCGTCAAGTTAATAATGCTGTGTATTTTTTTATATATATTTTATATTCAGGGTAGTTTTTGATCACTTGGTACAACGGTTTGAGACTCCTGATCCGCAAAATAGATGGGATAGTCCATTTTTTTCAGTACTCACTGGGGAGGAATTGGATTTGGTTGGAATTTATAACTCACTTTTCTTCAATAAGGCACCAAAAAGGAATATGTCAACCCAAAGTGTAAGACAGATAATCGTTGTTCTTTAAGATTTTTACTGATGTCAGATTTAAACTAGATTCTCTATTTAACATCTGGTATGAATAATTTAGTCATAAATTGCTAATATTATTTTGTTTAATAATGCTAATAAAACCTTTGGTTCACTTTCAATAGAATCCTCTATCGGAATCTAATTATCTAGCCACAATGGAAAAAGTAACTTCAGAAATAATTCAGGTAAGATTGAAGATACTGAAAATGCCGTATTTATTGCATTTAGACTCGCACTTGGTTTTTTCTAATAATTTTGTATTCATTGCAGGCTATTATTAACGCAGAAAAGGATTCCGCTGCATCAGCGACTACCGATACAGACGAAGTTAGACAAATCGAAGTTCCATATTCAAAAGGTCCCATTCAAGTTCTCGAATCCCCTACAATTAGTCAGTTAAATAAGCTTAAACGGCAATTCATTAGCTTATCAAAGACAAGTAGTTTAAAAGGTGATCCAGGTGATATGTTTGTACAGTATTTGAATTCCCAGCTTATTTCATCTGTATAATTTACACTATAACTACATACGTATGACTAGGACTAAAGAAAATTGATTGGTTTTATTACATATTTTATATCGTGTTGAATAATGAATTGCGGATCAAACGTTGTTAACTTTTTTATGATATTAAAAACATAATTCAATTTTATGTATCAGTGAAAATTCAACCCCTTAATTTCTTCATTCAATCCATTGATGCCTGCTGTGCACATTATACTGATGAAAGATAAAGTAGAAATAAATTTTCTCGCGTTTTAAAATTACAAATTACTGCAAGGATAGATTTATTTTTTACTTGTCAAATGTTAACAAAATAATGTAAAAAGGTTAATTAATAATTATTGGATCGAAAACATGAAAACAACTTACAACGTATAAATAATGGCTCGTGAGTAAAAAGTTATACAAACGTTGTGGGAAAAGTTAAAGGCTATTATTATTCCAGTTGCCTTCCTGTATAGGTTTATATGTTGCTTTAAATTCACATCGGTATCGGTATGCGTGCGGTGATAAGGCTTGTAATAATAACGCAAGTGTACTACCAAGTGTATGGGGAGGGGGATAATTGAAAGCTAACCATAGAATAAGGGTCCTTATTATATAATATATAATCCTTATTCAATGAAAGCTAACAAGAAACTAAACCGGAAACAAATTACTGATTACGAATTTGGTTAAGTGCAGACTCAGTTCTATCACAAAACGAGAAGTATTCTTGAAGTATTATGTATGTTACATTACATCATCGGTATTTCTTTGTTCTTATATACATTTTATATTACACGTCTTAAAAATATCCTAATCCTTTAATTATATTGGGCTGCTTTCTTTGACTAGTTAACAGTTAAACAACAGAATTTATCATCAAACAAATTATAATCTCTGTAATTATTTTTGGTAAACATAATATTGCATTGTAAACATACCGCCTCATTATTGTACGTATTTAATGATTTTCACAAATGTCCATCAATTATTAACTTTAACGAATGATGTATATTATCGCCAAAATTAAGTGCATTTGAACTAGGTACGTACATACAAGAATTTAAATATCATATTATTATACATTATACATTTTAAAATGCCGATGATCGATCGCCATCAAACGGTTATATACAACGAGATTATATCTCTGCAGAGTGGGTTGAGGATTTAACAATTATTAGCGAGTAGAAGCGTTAAAAAAACTTATACAATATTTAAATACGTTTTTCCTGTCGTAAGTAGTTTGATCACTTCACTACATATTACTATAAAATAATGATTTACAAATAATTACAATAAATGTTTGATGTCATCACTTATGAGAGTGTGATGATCCACGTAAATAGGTTTGATAATCATCGCAGTCTATGAAATTGTGAGCTCTAAAATGTGCTTCTGAGGGCTATGCAAGACGCAAAGACTAGAAATATAGCGGAGAAAACGGGAACAACGATGCCACTGAGGGTGGTACCAAACAATGCGACGCCAAAGAAAGACCCAACTCGTCCACCTGAAAGTGATAAGCCCAAAGCTCCGCTCCTAAAGAAGAACAGTACATCATTTAGCAAACCCATACGAAAAAATTAACGATACAGATCGGTACAGTTAGTACAAAGATGCTCACCTTGTCCAAAAAGGGTATTTATCGATTACAGTAACCAACATTGACCACATGCCAGCTACTAATACATTGATTATGGCATGTCCCACTAACGCCCAAATTGGATCATAGGTCCAAATTGTGAGTCCAATGCAGATGAAGGAGGCTAATATGAGGAATAATGCAATGAGCTTAGAACGGCTGCAGAATCCAATTAATGCTACGGATATAAGAGACCCTATGAAAATTCCAATCACAGGCAGTCCAGCATCCATAACATCGTTCCCTAAATACATACTGAAATCCGGGATGAGATGGCACTCTGGATTTAGCCCTAAAATCCAAATTCAAAGTTGGCGTTAGATAAGAAATTTGAAATGATAATTATGATAGTGTTCGTTAAAGACGGTTCAACACTCACCAGCATACGTGATATTTTGTAATGAGGATTCAATAAAGTTGGATCGACCGAGGTTAGTATCAACAATGAAACATTCACTGAGATCCGAATATTTGAACAACACATAAGAGGCCTTAACATTTGTAAAATTGACTCTTTGAAATGTGCAATTTTCAAACTTAACGTGATTCATAATCTGAAATAGTAAACGCAAGTTATATGTTGTTATTTTATGATTGTTTGTAGTTTGTGATGATTGTTACTAATTCACAAAGCATTCAAGAATTGACTTACCATATTTGAGAAAGAAAAGTCTTCAAAACTGCTATCATGATACCTAACGTTAACTAAATCGTCATTTATAATGGAATGATTCAAACTCTGTTTCTCGAACATTTTGGCATCTTTATCAAAAGTCCAATCTCGAAGAGTTGCTTGATGAGATATAACCCAAGACGATAATGCGCCATGTCAACTAAATCGTCACTTATAATGGAATGATTCAAACTCTGTTTCTCGAACATTTTGGCATCTTTATCAAAAGTCCAATCTCGAAGAGTTGCTTGATGAGATATAACCCAAGACGATAATGCGCCATGTCTACAAGTAGGATATAAAAATAGAGACAAATGTACTTAGCTCATACAATTTTTTAATTTGTATGATTGTTAGTGAAAATTACTAACTAGAAATGCATGCATACCCCATTGTAGCCAGGAGCCAAATGAGACACAAAGTAATTGTAAGTCTTCTCCTGTTATCAGTCCACAGGGTTAGAAACGATGTCCAAAACTATGAAAATATGCAAAAGTGGGATTAGTTAGTATAACTCATTTAGATAAGTAAAAAGTAATGCGAAGTAATCCTACTGAATAATTGTAGTATAGGGAGCCGTTAGACACTTACCGATTCTAAAGCCCTTATAAGGTCACCAAGAACACTCCTAGAACACAACGGAAATATTTCATTACTTTGTACTGGAAGTAAAAAGTATATAAGTAACATGAGTGTGCTTACCTGGGTGTGCTTGGTGGAAGATTGTATAAAGTGGGGATTTCAATCTCTGACAAGCAGAAGAGTTGCATCACTCCCGTGGTTTGTTTTATGTATGCTCTGCAATAAATTGTTAATTAAATCACATAAATAAACCATTATTTTGCGGTAACATGTTGGCATAATTCGTAAAGTTGAAAATGCTGTCATTTAATTTACCTTGTACACACTTAAAGACTCGGCATCACGCCCATTTTGCATTAAATTAAGCGGACCCTCCGGCATGAAAATTAGTGCTATTAAGCTCAAGAGCTCAGGAGCCAGGGCTGCGACTAGCAGTCTTCTCCAAGCACTAAAATGTTCTTTTAATTCCTCGCTCAAATGAAAGCCTGTGCAGACATTAGGGGGATTTTGAAACATTAAATACTTTATCTCATGTACTACACTAATGATAGTTTAAAACACAGTTAAACTTACCAGTTGATGGAAGAATAAACCATGAAATCATGATAACATAGGCCGCTCCTAGAGGCCAAAACAGGAATAATATGGCAATTGCAACTTTCCGTCTTTTCTCCTGAATGAATTCTGAGAAATAGGTCACAACAAGTGGCATGCAACCACCCAGGCTAAAAAGAAAGAATAAAAGATTCGAGATAAGCAAAGTGTATTATAAATCATTGAACTCTACTGATACTGACGACCAGATTTTAATGAGAAATTAATGAAACTTACCCAAATCCACTGAAGATTCGTGCCGTCAAAAAGGTTCCCTCAGTGGGCATTGTCACGCTTGCCCCGGAAAAAATTGAGCCAACCCCTAGACAATATATTAGAGCTCTGCGACGACCAACGCGATCTCCCAAACTGCCCCAAAAGATAGATCCAACTCCCATTCCAAGAAGCGTAACCCCGACTGGAAAACGATTTCCCAAATGTGAATTAGTATAATTTAGTAAACTCAAATTAACAATTCAAACATATTTCCAGTTATTTTAAATAAATATTAAATAGAATACCTAGCCATGACTTTTGAGAATCATCCACGCAAAACTCGAATTGAGCACTCTTGGAGGACATAATTAAAGCCAAAATTTCGGCGAGATCGGCAGCCATCGCGAGGCCACAAACGAAGAAGATGATAACTTGCATCTTCCCATGTCCAACCTGTAATGCAAATTAGCATGAAAGTGAAATTAACATGTTAAAGGCTTCCTTAAAGTATTTATTATCACTTTCACTACTTTCACCAATTAGTAAACCAAATGGCTGACCAACCTGTTGAAGAGCATCCTCATGAAATCGCTCCAAGGTGGTGTAGTTAAATTTGTCTGCCTCATTTGGCTTGTCATTACCGGAAGTGAGGTTGTCATGTTCAATGCCCCCTGGGCTGAGGATGGATGACCCATCCTCTGACGTGTAATTCATCGTCCGACTGTGCTTTGTTGTCACCAGAGGCTCACTCTCCATGTCTGGAAAAGAAAAATATTTAGCAAGATTTTAATCAAATTTGTTTTTATCACCGTCATTTATGCCTACATACTACATGACCACAAAAGCTTTTATACGTCAGATTCTCTGGTTTCTGTCTTAATAGTTGTTTCCAGTGAATATTTACTTAATTGAATTTATAACATAAAAATGATTAGAATTTAGATAAATGTGTGAAAATTCCCTCGACAAGATCATTTATGAAGAAAACTGAAAACGTTAAAATTGCGCTGTTAGAAATTACATAACTGTAAGATCATGTACATCAAATTTGTACATGTACATGTACAAGAAAATACATATAACCAATTTATACGAACGGACGACCCCTAGTGCAAGTTTTAACTTCTATAACTTTAACTTTTATGGCTTACGGTTAGTTAAGTTGCCACTACGATCATCTTCATGTTCGTTAACTAACACTACATCCCCTTGTTGCAAATTTTTGCAATCTCTTGCCAACCCTTGAGTACTGTCAGTCATCTCTACTTATATAAAAGTTATCGCTGTCAGTTAAGTACTGTTATATTCCTGATGATAAAAGTTACTAATGAGGGGAGAAATTCTGGACAATGAATCTGCATGAATGCCGGTTTGCAGGGGCATTGTGCAATGTCAAGGATATTTTTCATTCATAAAATAACGACTATAACTAGTACTATAAACTGGCTGCATCAATATTTTGTCTGTCTATTGCTACTTCCGGTTTCATTGAACTTGTAAAACTTTACATGTAACATTTAAAGATTGGCTACGACAACAATAACTATAACAAATAAATCATTAACATAATTGCGTAAATATTCTTCAGAGGACAGACTGACATGGGGTAATACAAGATTCATAGCATATTTTGCAACAATCTATACATAAGCATCTTAATGTCATTTAATGTCAACTTAACGAACGCAAAAGCAGTTAACAAGAAAGAAGCCCGTTAATATCTACGTCTTTTGCAAAATGTCGAATAAAACAAATTCGAAATTTCAAACGGGTCGATTTTTGCATGGCATATATGAACTTTTACATTAAATTGATATGAAACTTAAATTGTTAGGATCCTCGTTTAGCATTATCATCTCTCTTTGAATAAAGCTGTGAAAAAATAGATATACATAATATGCTTGAGAATTTCACCTTAATTATTAATACCTATAGCCTATGTAAAGCTTAAACTAAAGCATAATATTTATACAATAGACAACAATTATAATAATAATTATGTGCAAAATGACTAAAGCTGTGTTATTCACTGACACAAATTGGTTGACGGGCCATGGCATGATTGGTTATTTACTGGAACTTTGGGGCTGGCTTCTCTGACAAACAGAAGGTTTCAAAGAGTTGCTTAATTTTTTGATGTTCCAGTTTAACTGCAGCAGCTATTTGTTAGTTAACGATAAGTGATTATTTTTTAGATATTGTCGGTGCTGGTGATGAAAGCATTCTTGCTGGAATAGTGTAGAAAGCAGAAATATTTCTTGTTCATTTTCCCCCGCTGACAAAGAAGATTCAGAGAAGTGATGCAGATGCAGGGCAGAACGGCAATATTTTGCGGTGACGTAGTTTATTTTAAAGCAGCAGCAACTTCGCATGAGTATAATTCACAGAAGAATTGTTTGTGCAAATCAGTCCTAAAATACACAGTAAAAACAAAGTAAAATTAAAATGGGCATGTTGGATCTTTCAAAACGAAAATGTCAGCCATTACAATTATTCTACTTTCCTAATTATGGCTCACAAGTCAATTAAACATTGTGCATAAATGATATCTTCATACCCACACATATACGTACAAATTATGATCTTCTGCTTAGGATATTTACTTTCACTATTCGATAGTGAAAGTTCCATATTATACTAGTTTATGCACATAACACTCGCACCGCATATTTCATAATTTCATATTATATGCTTCGCACATTTTCATTTTCATCTTAAGCATTTGCTGAGGACATATTTGAGAAATCCTTGTTTTTTTAAATATGAGTAATTAGGACATTTTTAATTGTTACCTACCTAAAGGAGTCATTTTACGATGAAAAATTGCTGTACAATATGCAGGTGTTAAGTTAACTGCAGATACTATATTAGATTATAAAATAAGTTTTATCATACTATCTCATTCATAATTAAAATGTACTTTTCATGTGTTCCAGTATGTCCATTTATTCTTTGACTGCTCTACTTCCAAATACCCCTTTTAGAATACTTTCACTCATTAAATTGGGGCAAATTAAAATGTTTAAGAATTAAGAAACGTCAGCTAATTTTGCAGCAACAGAGTTCTAGCTTAATCACTAATTAACTCTGTACGATACATGTGTAAACTTTTCTACTGCCAGCCAGAAAATTGCTTTACTGGAGAAAAACACAGCAAATGAATACAAACAAAAAAAAGCAAGCACAACAACATGGAAAACTCAGATTGTCAATAACATAAAAAACTAAGCAGACTAATTAACTACGAAGGGATTTTCGAGTTACATGGATCAACTTTGTTTGGCTCTCATTATAAAACGATTTAACCTATTGAATTAATATTTTATGTGCAGATACCCTTGACCCTTGCCCACATTTTCCACCCTTCCACAAAAGGCTGGATTGCTCTGGA